>BGPR01013698.1:0-41056 GCA_013235015.1 Araneus ventricosus | reverse complement strand
AGAAGCAAGGCGTTTCTCACTTTTTCGCCTTGGCTACGCCATCTGGCTGGAAAAAACAGCCGTGACTTATTCCCTTCATTCACAAGCAATAACGTTCTGACTATATCTTTAGTTAGAGAAGACTAGAAAAAATCAAATTAATTTCAAGGAGCTATTTACATAATCTGGCTTCAAAGTTTAAACCTGAAGT
Source organism: Araneus ventricosus (assembly GCA_013235015.1). Lineage (NCBI taxonomy): Eukaryota > Metazoa > Arthropoda > Arachnida > Araneae > Araneidae > Araneus > Araneus ventricosus. The sequence continues at coordinate 40,866 of BGPR01013698.1, read as the reverse complement.
GGTAGATTTAATCTCTCTTTTTCATTTCTTCTTTGATTCATTTTGGATATATTTAAATACTATAGAAATTATGTTTGTCTGTATCTTTCGAGGCGTATTCTTCCATTCGAAATCGTTTAAGATTTCATTCGGTTTTCATTCTTTAACATTTTACCTGGTTTGTAGGAAACAATCTTTTAAATCCTAAAAAATGTTTTTCGAAAATTTCGGTAGATTTGTTACTGTAATTTCAATTTGAAATCATTTCGTCGAATGGCTTTAATTCAAAGTATCCAATGTCACCAATTAACTATTTTAAACAGGATCGAAACATTTTAAGGCGTCAGCCTGTATGAATTATAATTGATTTTACTCATTTTGAATTCTATAATTTATAATTTCATTGTCGCTTAAAAAAAAAAACGTATCTTCAGTTAATATCATTGTTGCGAAGAGAAATAAGCGGTCAAAATCAATAATTTATATATATTTTTGTATTGATTTTGTTTTCAAAAATTTATTTTATGTCATTGTGGGCTTTAAAAAATATTTTGTTGAAATTCGTGATACCACGGGCAGCACCGTGCGGGTACTGCTAGTGTTTTAATAAAATACAACAAGCTCTATGCTGAATAGTTTAGCTCCAACAGGCCTTCGAGTCTTGTCTACCTGGTTGTACTCCACTTTCTCCTATCTGGTTACTAGCTGCGAATGATGGCTGAAAAACTAAAGTCTGACTTAGCATTACAAAAAGATATTTTAAAGTTTGACTTTTCTCTATTTTTTTAGTTGATGCATATATAAATTTTCTTACAGCTTTGTTTTGATATTTGTTGTATTCCTCCTAAATGCATCTCGCCTTTCTTTTTCTTTATTCATGAGTTTAAAGGGTAATTGGGGCTGTCCATAAATGATGTCACACTTTTTTTTCAATATTTTTGACCCCCTTCCCCCCTTTGTCACAAAGTGTCACACTTCACCATATCCCCCTTGTCACATGTCACACTGTATTACATAAACATATACTTGCAGTTCAGAAACAAAGCATTACATTATAGATCATATTTCAAATTTTATTTTTAAACTTTAACTATGTGTTTTAATGACATTTGTGAGCATAACAATAATAATGATTATATGTGTACTTATTTTGTATGAAATAAGATTAAGGTTTACAACAAAAAAATATAATTAATATACAATAGTTATAAAATATTTATATAAAAAATCAATTGAAAACTCTCATCCTTGGGGATTGTAAGCCCTCTGATGTCAATGTCATCTTCATCCACCCAATCGGCAAATTCCACATTTTGGGGGAAAGTAATTACAGCCATGAGTTCTTGTTGTCTGCACGCAGCTATTTGAAGCAGTCTAACTCTGTCAACTTCTGGTTGACACTTTCCAGTGATTTTATGCGCACCAATTATGTGTTTCTTCAACATGGCATTGAATGCAAAATACAAACCGCAATGTTTGCAAACACGAGTAGGAAGCACACTTTGCACTGAAGGACAGTACAGGTCATATGGCAACACTTTGTAATTACTTCACACTGATTGGGGAAGAAGTTCATCTGCTTTCAAAATTTGTGCAGCAAAGAGTCATGGAAATTTATAATTTTCTGAGTCGGGTCGATTTATCTGTGCTTTAAGACCTTTTCATGTTGTCCTGCTCTATACAAAAGATAAGATCAACCTGTTGTGTCACTACCAGTTCCCCCACTCACTCGGGTGGGGCAACGTATCTTTTGTTGGACATTTCAAGGGTGTGACAGGGGGAGGTTTTCTTCTAATGGTGAAGAATTTCTGCTGCTACCTTATTCTCAGAACCTACTCTGAATGCCTTTTTTGAAAAGAAAGGATTATAAGTGAAAAAAAATCATGTGAAAGTTGTTTTAGCCCCGATTAAAAAAAATACCCTCAAATTCTAGTAATTTCAAAATAACTTCAAAATTTAATCTGTTGATTTCAAATGTTTTTATTTTAACCAAAATGTGTGATGTCACACTTCTTGTTACCCCTCTCCCCCCCGTCACAATTTCTCGAACCCCCTCCCCCCTTCAAGTGTGACATCATTTGTGGATGGCCCCATTATTTAATTTGTAAAAAATAAAATGCATTTTGAAAGTTGTATTTGAAATACTGAATCATAGCTTTATTCTACAAAATGTAGAATTATATTGTAGTAATTAAATTGTTGAGATTATACTGTACACAGTTACTTGCAATGATTTTTTTTTATATAATTTTCATTTTTGTTTAACTCGACATTCTAAAAATTTTTGGACTGTAGGCTATATTTACATATAATTGGTAAAGTAGAAGGTTTTAATTCTTTATCATCTTTCTTAATCATTACAAGTGAAAAATTTATTTATTTATTACTTCAATTATCATTTGTGTTTATTTTAAATGATGATCTTTAGAATTACTGATTTCCATTTTTAAAGGCCATATTTGTGAAATAATTGTGAAAATAAAGTTGAAATTTCTATGTTGTAAATTAGATAAAATCAAAATGCTAAAACTTTGTATATCTGGGAAATGCCTTGAGAAATGGCAGTAAGATTAGAGCAAATATGTAGTTTAAATCAAAACCTGTTTTGGTAGTTAAATGTTAATGGATTTATATTTTCAATGTATATGTTGGAATGATTGAGCTTTTTACAAATAATATGATAGTTAAAAATAAAAAGGTGTTGTAGTGAATCCACTTATCTTCAAAGAAATACTTAGTAGAGAATGATGTTGTTGATTAAAAATGGTGGATAATATTTCAGTGAGTGATTGATAATATTCTAATGTAGTTTTGTGTGATCAAATTAAAAATGCTTTTATAGTACAAGCTTTATGAATATTTCCTAAACCAATGCATTCTTTATCTTTCAGACAAATGTGAAACAATCAAAAAGTGATAACTCTCACCCAAATGACAGTTCTTGCAGTGACACGCTATCTGAATCACAAGAGAATTCCACCCGGTCTTTGAACAAAAGTACTTATTTCCTTTTTTTTTAAAAAAAGAAAGATATTTCAAAATCACCATCCTAGAAATATCAAATATAGATATATTTATACATATATGTATTGATTATCATTTATGTAATTTTAATACAAATTAAATGGAATTTAAATTAATATTTTGGAATTTAAGTCCCAGTTAAATTCCAAATAAATAATAACAAACCCCCTGCAATGATTTTAATAACATTCAATTTGTGATTTATGATAAGTCAGTATACATTAAATAAACATATGGTTTTATTGAGGTAATAATTCTTTGTCATATTTTTTGTATTTATTTCTAATATTTGAACTGTAACAATAGAATTATTGTAATATTTTTTTTTGTGTAGGGTATTTTTTTCCCTCTGACCTGAATTTTAATCTTTACAATGAGTACCTTTTTATTTCTCTAACTTCGATTTAGGATTTAATATAATGTAGTCGATACATTCAGGGACAAGGCGAAGTGGGAGTGAGGGAAGTGTGATACCCACCCCAGGTTTTTTTCCCGAGAGTCGTCATTTTGGCCATCAGTCAGCAAATTTTAATAGGGTAAACAAACATAATATTTAATTCTGCGTTCCGACGATGTTTGGATAAACATGATTTCAGAAAGAAGTGAAATTTTATTACTTAAGTCAGTATTTTTGCAAAATAGTTACTGACACTTAGTTGGAAAAACTTTATTTATCGAAAGGAAAATGTATAAATTGACTGCGAAATTGACAAAACTAAGTTTGCTGCTGGGAGAAATTATTGATTCTGCTTCATGTAATACCCGCATTCATCAAAATTGACTTTTTACCCATAGATACAAAAATAGATTATTTTTATATTGATGATCAGATAAATCATATTACTGTTTTAAATATCTATCAATTCTGTAGAAAAGGCATATATTGGGCGACATAATCAATGTGATTAGTCGGCAAAATTAAATGGAATTCAATTGCTTGAAAATTCGTCATCTTAACAAGGAAACAGGCCGGCTGAAAAAATCAGTCGAGATTTTTATTTTAAATATATCAAATATGATTTTTAATATACACAAGTCATTTTTATTGCCTACAGGCTAAAACAATTTTTCGAATTGTATATTTTAAGTATGTATCAAAATCAGAAAAACTGAACGAATTTTTGGTAATTAAAACCGTATTCTGAAGATAACAGAAATAACCAGGCTGCACAGATTGAACACAAGTTACAGACACAATGAAAATGTTCACCTTGGAAATAGCAGAGGACGGTCACTTCAACCAGTGGTGTCGCATGGATAGGAAAGGGTGGGGGTTACTGATGTTCTGGACACCAGTCTTGAAAGAATGTGTGTAAATGTTTTTAATGATACAAAACAAGAATGGCATTCTCCCTTGCCTATTTTCTTCAGATTCTTTATAAAAATTACACAGATATTTTTGCAAAATTTTCAATTCCTGGTAATTCAAAGGATTCTCTTTATAGAGTCAATAGGTTAACATGAACGTTTTTAACTCAAATTTGTCTGTAATTCGAATTTTTCTTGTGGTCCCTTGAATTTCCTATTAAATTGTTAAAATATTCTCTATAATTCGAATATATTTTGGTTAATTAGATGTCAGAACTAAAAATTGTATTCTTTTTTGAATTGTTTTCATCATTTAAATACTCCGTACTTATGCCTTCAGTGACCGTAAGAGAATAATAACTTCACCAATAAGAACTTCAATTTAAAATAAGATAGAACAAAATAATAATAAAAGAAATAAGATTAAATAATGAAGTGTGTCTCCTATATTCTACTACATTTACAGTAAATTCATGCAAATGAAACATTTTTTTCAAATAAAGTAATAATTTCTGTTAGTTGTACTTTCATTCATTTGTGCATTGCAGCAAAAATAAATGTTGAATGTGCTATTAACCATGATATTTCATTATTGTTATTATTAGTTTTCTCTACATGTGCAATAGCATGTATAATCATGAAATTCTTTCAGATATGAGACTTATATAATCGTGAAATTCTTTTGGCTATGAGGCTGATAATATCTGAAAAGAAGAATAATCGTTAGAATTAACAGTTAATGTAAACTTTTATTTTGGAAGTCTGTTTTCACCCATCTTGTTTCTAATATAATTTCAAATTTAATTTTCATCTTTAATATATTGTTAAGATAAAAAAGAAACGTTTTGTGGATATATTTCAAAATTAAGTTTTAAATTAATCACACTAAATTTATAATTTGAATGAATTAGAATTTGGAGGTATGGCTTTTAGCTCAATAATATCCAGAATAATAAATTTTTCTTTCAAAATATTTCTACCAAATACGTTTATGTGTGCTGAGATAAAGGAGAAAGCACATTCAGATAAACACAAAAGAATTGAACTAAAAGAAGCTTCACACTTGATTTGATCTTTCACATTATGCTGGATATTAAAAATTATCAGATGTTTCTTCACAATGAAGTAATCAATATTATAATCTCAGTGCATGCCAACAAAAGTTAACACTTAAAAACAAAGTATTTATACCATTCACTTTTTATTTATTTTTTTTAATTTTTTTTATTGCTTTTCTTTTTCCACGAGAAGTTTTCTGTCTAACAGCACAGTAAGTTATATAATGAGTATTTTTAAATACCTTATCTCAATGATTATACCACTTTATAATAATCACAGAAAATTAATGTTGATTCGACAAATCTATTTTTAACTGGACTGTATTAGGGAAAAAGTTCTAAAATCGTTCGTGCTCTATGGAAATATTATACCTAATGATACTCTCATTAAAGCTTTATTACCTCTGTACAATGAATGCATTGAGTTAAAATGCATTATAAATTATCACCAATACTGATAGAATAATTAGAATACTTACTATGATCCACGAACAAATTTATTCTAGATCTTCATTGTTTAAACCCTTTCAATTTTTTAAACTATTTCCTTTGAAGAGAAAGTATTAGTCAAATGAATCGGTAAAATCGATGGTAGAATCTCATCCAGAATTTTTTCCCCAGAAGAATAAGAATGTTTACAAGTTGATTTGCAAATGTTTCTAAATTCAGTGAAAAATGCTTGGATTTTCTAGATATTTCAAAAGTGGCATTTAAATTATGGAATGTTCTACCTTCAACTTTCAGAATTGTTTGTCTCATTCTGACATTGCCTTTATCTTCAGAAACTTATGAAATATAATTCAGTATATTGTAGGTGGTTTTCCACCGTATTCAAACGAACATATGATGTTGCTTTTTTCTTTAAAAGACGTGGTGATAATACTTCACATTCGCGATGTTGTAAACAATTTCCTTAAAATAGAATGGTAGATCAAAGTTTGCTTTAAAGAAAATTCCATAAGAACTATTATTTTTCATAATTTTTTGTATTTATTTTCATTTATGATATGTCTTATTTATACATTATTAATTTTTTTGCCTGGTTCTCTCGCTACTTTCTAAGCTTTTTGATCATATATGGTAGAGCAATAAATCTTGCAAGCAATTCCATCTTCCAATTTTAAATTAAAAATAAAGTTAATAGAAAATGTATTATACTTGTCAAGTACAAGCACACTTGTGTATTAGATAACATGAAAATATTTGTTTTTTAAGTTGGCAAAGTTTCTCAATAAAGTCATAATTTTTACGGTCTAACAACTGCTTTGAAGTGAAATGTTCACCACGTCCCAAGATATATTCCCATAAACTATTTATTGTATTTAATCTGTTTTGTGTAGAATAAACTGTTCCTCTTTTCAAACTAGAATTCTGTCTTTTACTTTAATGAGCTCTATGCATAATACCTATTTCTTCAGTATTGCTTGATTGATTCTTTTTATAGATATTTCTCCTAAAGTTTTCTGATGTGGAAAGGAAATCCTAACTGATTGTTTAAATGATTTTGAATAATTTATAAAAATGATCGTCTTAAAATTCTATTGTATGCTATTACTTATAAGTAGTAAAAATGCTTATAAATAAGATTTAAAAATTAATAAAGTGTGTGTGTGCCTTATTTAAGAGCATGTGTGGCTATGCTTTTTCTACTGTTCCGTATATAATTGCAAGTTTGATTTTGAAGGCTTAAAAATTTTTAAGAATTATTATCAATAAATGTTTGATGACTCGCAGGTTTATTCAGAAGATGGTGAAAATAGTCGTGAAAATAATCTTAAAAATTTTTAAAACATTTTGCAGGCTGTTGAAAATGTTCTTGTGGTAAAAAAAATTCATAAATGAGAATATCCTTAATATCATTATCAGTTCTGTGTAGTCATTAAATGGTTTATAATATGTTTTTGTAGTTTAAAGGTTGGTAAAAATACTTGAATGATATTATGCACAAAACTGCCCTTTATTTCATAATTTATTCTTAAAATATACAATAAGGGCTACTTTTTACCAATTCTGTGTTTTTCTTCAGATAAAAAGAAACAGCTCCGTTATAAAAATGAAATGGAAATAATGGAAGATAGTTCATCAGAATATATGGATGATTGTTGCCCATCTCTTTGTTATTTCTGTTGTTCTTGTTGCAAAGCTGATGAAAATCCTGTATTATGGCAAAACTGGGCAGATGTGCGATCTAGGCTCTACTGGTTAGTTGAGACGAAAGTTTTCAGGATTACCATAGCTATGATCATAATTTTCAGTGTGACAATATTAGTAAGTCCTTCATGTTTTCTGATTTTGTATTTAATTTTATATGCATTTTATATTTAATTGTGATAGTTCATGTCCTTAATTGTCAAAGTTTTTAAATAGATATTTGATTTTGATTACTTTTTGTGTGGAATTTTTAAAAATAAGTGAACTAACCTCAAGATTTTCCTAAAATGAACTGGGTATTTGAAAAATGTAGGGATATTAAATTGGGAAAATATTCATCACATTCCTTTTTATTTGCTTTTCATGGAATGACTTTCTGTAAAGTAGATAATTACTTGCATTAATTAGTTTTTTCTTTTTATAATTACATTTTTGGATTTTTCATTTAACTTATTGTTTGTGGGAAATCAGTAACGCTTCAAGTTTTGCAACTAGATAGCGAGAAACAGCAAAATACAATTTTTGCAACTTAGTGGTTGAGAGTGAGAAACTTGTAGAAATGAGTATTGAAAGAAAGTATTACTATTGTTAGACGTTGTACTGTGTAGTTTTCCGAGAATTTGTGGAATTGGAGTCGGAAGAGAGACCAAGGTCGTAAAAAATTAGCATAAATTTAGTTATCTTTCCATACATTTCTTCAATACACTTTCGATAATATTGTTGTTAAAATGTATTTTACAAACTAATTATATAAAATTATGTGAATAAAATAGGAGTAAATTTACTATATTATAAACAAATAAACTTTTCTTTTAAAATTTTGAATTTAATCTTGTATTTTGTAATTGTTCATAAAAAAATATTTTACAAATTATCCTGTAATTATAAGCAAGAATTTTAATGAAGGTAAGAAACTGAGAGTTCTATTCAAAAATAAGCAGTAGTTTGGAAGCTATAGCTATTGCGCATGAAACATAATTTCACATGCAAATTGAAAAAATTGCCCACTTTTTTGTACTGAATTAGCATAAAACACCTGAAAACAATGTGTTAAAATTCATTGCTTGATGTTGTTGGATTTATTTAGTTAACTGTAACTTATACAAAATTTATTGGACAAATCATAATGTTTACTAGCAATCGTAATGAATTCCTCAGCTATTATTTGTCGATATTTTACTTTTCTTCAAGTAATTCAGAATTGTGTGGAAACTAGTCCAATGTTTGAGAACTGTATTATTTTTTATAATTGAATATGTGTTCTGTAAATGTAAGAAATATATATTTATTTCATCCATTCTCTCTTCTAGGTAATTGAACAAACTTATCTATCCAGCAATCCTGATGTTGGTGCAGTTATTAAAATCGCAAGTCCAGTAGTATTCATATTATTTTTCTTTGAAATGGTTTTAAAGTGGATGGCTTATGGCTTACAGAAATTCTTCAAAAGCCACTTGGGTCGTTTTGAGTTCTTCATTTTGGTTGTAAGTCTCAATAAATAAGTTTTATCTGCTTTTCATCATTTTGTACCATATATAATGACCATAGAAAAAAAACCTTATTACTTCGACATCTCTTGCAGATTTATTTGATTGATCTGTTATCAATCAAGTTTTTTGATGGACAGAGAAATGTTTTCAAAGCACTAAGAGCATTTCGTCTTCTTAGTCTGACATCTCTATTGAAATCTTATCAAGAAACTCTTGTAAGTCATTTTATGAAATTCTTTATGTGTATGATTTTAATCACAAATTAAAATTTTTTGGAGCATTTATTGAATCACAGTGGATATATCACTGATTGTTTCATTATTAATCATACATTACTTTTATGGACTTAAAATAGAATTCATAGAATTAAAATGAAATATAAATTTATTTTTTATACTTTTATAGTATTTTATTTATGTTTTATGAATGAGTTTCTTTTATAATATATTCTATCTACATCTGAAATACTTTGTCATGATATGAAATATATTTAATTATTTGTCTTTTGATAAAAGGTTATTTTTTCAAGATTATTGAATTTTTATTTGTTTAATGAGATATGGTAATTTAATTTTCAGCCCCTGCCAATGAAGCGAAATAGTTGTATGACTGGAAGTGATTCTGTGTCAAATGAAAGTCTTCTGCATTTAAAACAATTTGAATGCAATCGATTTCTTGGAAGGCACTGTAGATACCGTCCTACTGGTTCAGGAGGTACATTACCTTACATAAATTCGATTTAATTTACATACTATTAATTATCAATGGCTTATTGAAATGTGTTTTATTCTCATATCAGAGATTTTTCAAATGGATTGGAATACACCTGAAATACAATCATCTGATCTCAATGGCAGTAGAATGAGAAGAATAGAACTTGGATGCACCGCTGATTATCGTGATAGAAATCCAACAATAGAGGCCCAAGACTGTCTCCCAGTGTTTTGTCATAACATGTGTCCTGCGTGCAAGCAGGATTGCAGTTTTTTCAGACTGTGTTCTGTTATTAGGACTAAAAGCATGATACTGTTGAAAAGCAAATATTTCTTCAGCTTTATTGTGCTTATGATTCTGCTCAGCAATTGCCAGTTGGTAAGTCTATTTTTTTTCTCTTCAATTAATTTGCAGGAAAATCTTATGATCAGATATTTTTAAGAATAACATTGAAACTGCGATTCAAACAGATTCAAATTAATCCATATATTTCTGTATTTTATCATTAGATTATGTTTAGGTTGAAGTTTGGATTGAACTGTGATTTTTTGAATATTAGTTAATTATTTTTATTTTAAGTCTTAACACCATCACCCATTAAAAGAAAAAAAAACCCTTAAGAGTTTTCTTATAAGTTTGTCTAGGAATATATTCTTAAGAAATCTACTGTCTGATAAATTTTTTGAGGTATCTAAAGAAATTTTTTAAACATAACATTTATTATAAAAGGTTACACTGTTTTTTCATATCTTAAAGCCTTATGGTTTCATCTGAAAGTACTACTTAATTCCATTATAGTTTATTTTATGTGATATATTTCCTTTTAGAGCATTTCCAAGCTGTTTTGTTTGATCAAATGCAATAGAATTTTCATAAGTGGCATTGTATTCGCAACCACAACTTGTTATGAGGTTGAGCATTATGAAATTATATGTAGGTGGCTGGCTGACTCAGATTTTTTTTAAGTATTGAAAAAATTATTTTAATAACATGAAAGTGTAGTCTCCTGATATCTTAACTTGATATGTAATAATTTCTTTATAAGATGCTATTCCAAGATAGTAAAAGTAATTAAAATAATGCAACTTCAGAACTGATTTATTAATAATGCTTTTAATGCTGCAAAGTTATAAAAAATATAATACTTATGAATTTTGTAATATTGCATTTCACAAAATTAAAAACTGGTTTAAAATTAGTTATTTCAAAAATAGTAAATTTGCTTGTTTATTTCAATTTTTATTGATTTTTTTGCATACCCACCCCTGGTTTAAAAAAATAAATTATGATTATGTCTCTATGTACAGTTTAAATTTAAAAATATTGAAAATCATTACAATGTTTTTTACTAATTCTTTGTCCTTTAATTCATTATAAGATTGATTGATTCTTATTGATTTATTTTAGGCAGTGGAATTGAACTATTCTGAGGCAAAGTTGAGGATTATTGAAGTAATTGCTGCATATTTAGATAAAATATTTGCATGCCTTTTTCTGATGGAAATGCTTCTAAAGATGTTTGGTTTTGGTTTGAGAAGTTATTGCACTAACTTTTGGTGTATTTTGGAGTTCTTGACTACTGTTGTGAGTATAGAAATGTTTACTATATATAAAACCTGTTTGGTGATTAGGAATAACTAATATAAAAGTTAGGCACCTGAGATCATGCGGTTATGATACCTACATATTTGAATTTTTAAAGAAAAGAAAAGAAAAGTGAATAAGAATGTGCTTTTTATGATTCACCATTTAAATGACATGAATTTTAGTTAAACCAAGTCCATGCCAGTGTGATTTTTTTGACCTTATCAATTTTTCCTTAAAAAGAAGCATTTGTAGTGTAACAACTTTTGTTTGCAACAGATTAAACCTCAAATATATAGTATGAGATCTTCTGCCCTTTCCATACCTTATCTTTGTAGTATTACTGTATTTTCTTACTCTGCTAGAAATTGCTAATCTATTCATTAAAACAATGTTTTTGAATATCTTATGCTTCTATAGACAAATTATTTGTTAGGTTTCAAAACATATTAAATGAATACTATAAAAAATTGTCTTTTATTAAGTTAAAAGGACTAATTTTTACTGTTTCTTACATGTTATTCTTTCCCTTGTTAACATTTATAGTTAAAGTGGTTGTATTATGCGTTATAAATAAATCTTCAGTTTTTCTGAAATAAGACTATACTACTTATTTATTTTAGAGGATTTGTCTTAATTTAATTATTTCCTGTAATGAGCAAAACCAGAACTATTTAATTTTAAAAGCATTTGTTGGAATTTATGCATAAATTTGTTATAAAAATTTAACTAATGTTCTAAAAGGTATATTGTATCATTTTTATGTTTACTTTTCACCTAAAAGTTAAACTTTTCTTAGTTATTTTGTTATAACGCTTAGGTCATAAAATGATTTACATTCAGTCATTCATATTAATTTACATTTCATTTTTTTTCTCTCAATTTTTGCAGTTTTAGTCATTAATATTCATATACGTGGTTTCTTTTTCCATTATGAGATTTATTCCTAAATGGTTCGTTCTTTCATTGCTGTTCTGTTCTGTGTTACTGTTTGAATTCAGAATGTTTTACTATGGTAACAATTGTTTAAATTTTGTTTTTGTTACATTTTTCTTTTGCAGTATCTTTTTGTTTGCATGAAGTTTTATGGCTATAAAGTTCATTAATTTTTCTCTGCATGATGCTTATGATTTTCTTCTGAAAGGTAATTTATTTTAGTGGAACTTTCAGTTTTTTTTATTTTGATGATGCATTTGTTCATTTTTGAATTGATATATGTATGTAGTCAATATATTTTAATCCTTTTTTTTCATTATTATTAAGCTTTCAATAGCAAGCTCTAATATTTACCTAGATCTGCATTTCCATATTTTTGTTCTTATTCCTTCATATTTAAAATGCAGTTATAATTGAATTTTTGTACCAGAGTTGCTGTAGACATAACTGACTGTGATTATAGTCATACTTTTTACTTATTAACTTAATTTAGAAGCATATTCCTTGATTTCATTATTGCAGGAAAATTTTACTCCATTGAAAGAAATTCCCCCCCCCCCCAAAAGTAATTAAATGTGAAACAATGTAACTGATATAGCAAGGATACATAATGACTTGGCAAAATATGAATTTTTCTTCACTTTCTTTATTTTTGGCTTTAAAAAATGAAATGAACATAATAAGATTTTGTCATACCACCACTTTCACTTTATTCCCCCCTTACAATCAGTACAGGTTGCAATGTTTATTGGTTGTGAGGAACAATCATTGATATTACCTCCCCTCTCCAATGACTGAGGTGCAATCATTTGTAGCCATGTTGTTCTCCTTCCTCAACCTCTTGAATGTGAAACGGGCATTTTTTTACTGTTTTATGATACTTATGTTTATCAATGAATCTCAGATTGAAGAGGAACCAACACATACTAGCAGTCATTATTCAGTCAGCATTGCCAGAGGTGCATATAAGAAAACATCAAGCTCTAAGTATTGCCAGATACATCACATCTTCTCCTTTTATCAAATGTTAAAAAAGTTTAATATTCAAATTATAAGAATGCAATACTGTAGGCCAACACATACAATAAAACAGGCATAAAATTGTTCAGTGAAATCTTAGAAAAGATTTTAGTGATTCAAAAGACCTTATTGTATGATCTTTCATATATATTTGGCAAATTATTGTATTATATATCTTCACAGTGGCAAATCCGGAGGGGGGGGGGGCTATCGGGCTACAACTCCCCCAAGCTAAACCAAAATTCTTGATTGACCAACATTGCTTTCTGGCTAGACAGGTTCGAAAATTTTTCCGCTTTTGTAGTAATTCCACTCGTACTTGTAGTGTTAACGCGATCAAAAACATTTTTTGGCTAATTATTTCATTGTATTTTTATTAAATTATCGAAAGTATTGTTGTGTCCCTTGTGATTTTTTATTGTCAAGTGAGCAAAGTTAAAGTGTTTTGACTTACATAAGGCTTGAGGTCACGACGATGCAAAATTTTTATGACTTCAGCTCCCCCAGACCAAAATCTTGTATTCGCCAATGTATCTTCATATCTGCTGATTGTGATATTATAAGACTCTCCTCTTTTTAAATTGATCGCTTTCTGGTTCACACTATTTGGTCACTTTCCAATAAAAGCAATAGTTTGACCTTGAATGGTCTGTGCTCGAATTATGCTCAATTCAGTTGTTTTGCTATAGAGGCTTTAAGCAATTGAGAGATTGAATTCTCTTAACAATCTTTCTTCTAGACTTCCGACCCACACCCCAAAAACAAAACAGTTTGGTCTCTTACAATGGAATCAAATTGACCACCATATTTTCATGATTTTATGAACTTTTTTAAGTCGGTAACAAATATAGCAAATAATTTGGCTTCCTCTTGTTAATGTTGGTTGAAAATAAACCTATGAAACACCTAATTTTTTTAAGCAAATTAAAATAATCAAATCGTTCAGTCACTTTATTATAACCTTTTCATTCTTCAGCATATATTTTAAAATGTTGTAAACTATAACAGTTTCTCCTGCTGCATTAAAAAAAGTATTACTACTTTAATATTATAACATTTCTTACCATTATTTGAAGCAATCATTTGAATTTCAAAAAACTGTTTGAAATGATGCTCCTTTTAGGCTACATTGTTTTGAAAGCTCAAGCTTTGTTGTAATGTGTAACCAGTGGCGGCTTGTGAGCTTAGAAACAAGCAGTGTTGTGTAGACCCAAGTTGTAAGAAATTCTGTGTTGATTATTTTGATATATAATGATGATATACCAAAAATTGATAGTTTTTGAGTTATAAGCAAAGACTAGGATAAGAACATTTTTTTTTTCATGTTTGTTGGCTATAACTAAAATTCCAACAAATAATTACTGTTGGCAAACCTCAGATTCGTTATCAGAACTCCAAAAACATAAAGGAGCAAAAAATCATAAACTCCTCCAGATTTGATTTAAACTACCTAGTGACTGGACTATGAAAGCGATAAAAAGCCAAATGAGGACGGCAAAAGCGGAAGTCGCGCACCAAGCGCAGTCTGTGGCTACTGCAGCTCAGCATGCCTCAAAATTTAATGGAGAAAGGGTTGTTTATTCTTCTGATTTATTGCTCAGAGTGAGAATTCCGTTCCGTTGGAGGGGCAAATGCAGCTCAAGCCTTCGTCTCCCTTACTTGTTGATTGATTTTCTGTCTTCCTTTGATGTTTTTTATTATTTTTTCTGCTATTTTCATTCATTATTAAACTCTTAAAGCGGAAAAGTAATCAGATAAGAATAAAAACGAAAATATAAGCTTTTAAAATAATTTTAGGGAGACTGCAGCTCTGCAACCCTTATGGAGGAGCCGCCACTGTGTGTAACCTTCCATTTCTGTTTCACTTCCCTGCAGTTTAATTAATTTCTCAGGTTGCATAACTACCCCATGTTTTTGATACTTTATTTGTATTAATTAACACAAGTGCACACACATCATCAGCCATTGTTCAAAGTCCTGTTAGAAATCCATCCAAGAATTGCCAGATACATATAAGATAACATTAATCACTTGTAGTGAACACATCACCTGTACATCATTCATTAAGACAATTTTAGAAGTTATTAGATTCAAAAAGTGTTAATGATTAATGAATATGTGTTTTGTTTGCAGATTGTGTGTCTCCCATATTTGCTTAAAAATTTACCCATCTCATTTAAAAAAAATTATCTTTCATTCTTGAAAATTTTATTTTGCTGTTTATAATTGTAATATTGGCATTTTCAAAGTGCTGTGAGGATTTTAATACCAAACTATATATTGATTTTGAATAGAATTTAAAACATTTTACATATAATTTGTGAAATATCATTTTGCAAACTAAGTTAAGCTGCTCTAATAGAGATGCTTTTTCTTTTCTAAAAATTAAGGGATTTTTGAGAAAGTTTTGTATATTTAAATTCACATACCAAAAATGAATTTTGGTGAGGTTACTTCTTTTTCTAATTTAAAGAGTAATTTTTACTAATTTGAAATTATTTGTAGACTACAGCTACATATGTTGTCTTGTATGAACTGGACTTTCAAGGAGTGTTTGTGCTGAAATTAGTTAGAGTTTTTCGTCTGCTGTATTTATACAAGACTTTGAGATTTAATAAACAGTCAAAGGTAAGTTAATATTATTAGATGGATGAAGAAATTTATATTCTACTGTAAATTTAAAACATGTTTGGCCAAACATTAATGTTTAAGAGAGTGATCTGTATTGTTGCAAAAAGTGATTTTTCTCTTTCTTTAATGAATCAACAAAAGTTAGGTATTCATCATTTTATATTGCAGCTCTAGGAAAGAACTGCATTGGAATCTTTGTCATACTTATCATTAATAATTATGTACTTTAACCCTTTCCTCAAAGACGTGCAGTTCCTGTGGATATTTAGTGGTAGTAATTTTTTTACCTTTGTGTACAGCATGGTATCTACATTGTATCAGTAAATTATTCAGATTTCACTCCCCTCACAGCATTAATCTGTTGGATTTCTTCAAGGAAGTAACAATAATTTGCAGTAAGTGTTACTTCTTTGCCACATAGATAGGCTAATTGTTAATGAGAGAAGACAATAATAGGTAGCCCCATAGGTAGTCTAAATGGACCTCAGATATTATCATCCCTTGAAAGAGGGGAAACACTTTTTTCTCCTCTCTGAATTTCCCATCTTGGATTTTGTTTGGCTATATCTAAAGTTTGAATACATTAAGGTGCTGTATTTCACAGTTAATATTCTTGTTACTAATCTATCTATTAAATTTGTTACAAATCTATATATTAACTAATCTATTAAATTAAAAAAAAATATATTTATTATTTTCTATTTAAAAATTTTTAAACTGTTGTAATTACATCATATTAAAAAATTAAAAGTTTTCATTAATGTCATAAATTGCTGATAATGGACATTTTTTTTTTCAGGCTATCCTAATATCATTGAAATGTGCATTGCCTTCTCACCTCCTGGTCTTCTTATTTGTATTTTACTTATGGTTAATCTTTGCTGTAATGGGAACTGCAATGTTCAGTGGAATGTTATATAGATGTATGGATGCAAACAACAACATTCTTTCACTTTCAGTGGATGCATGCATTCAGAATAATGGAACTTATAAAAATTCCCCTGTCAACTTTGATTATGTATCACATGCATTCATTGGTCTGCTGCAAGTGGTAATATATTTATGCATATATATATATTTTTATTTCAAGGTTGATTACTAATCTTTAATTTGTTATTAACTTTATTCAGGGACTGAATGAATTGTTGTTTCTTGTTAATTGTTTTGTTTAATTTTTGTTGTTAATATGTTTTTAATGTATTCGTCTCGATCGTTTTTTAAATGGTATCAAACTTTTTTTCTTTCCATTCCAGGCAACTTTGCAGAATTGGATAAGTTTTGTTACGGATATTATGGATAATTCAAATACTGTGAGTGCTTTTAATGAACTTTTTTTATTTAACTGACTCAAAAATAAATATTATTTTATGGTTTTTATAATTTTGATTTCCTTTTAGGCAAATGGAATGAAGAATGAACTCTATACTGCAACATTTTTCCCTCTGTTCATAATGTTCAGCACTTTCCTAACATTGAATCTTTTTGTTGGAGTAACTTGTTGGTATTTCAATGATCAAAAAAGAGGTACTGAGCTTTTAACAATATATAACTCTGTAACTGTTCAAAGGCAATATGCAGTTTATTGTAAATTTGATATGATCAAAGTTTATAAAATAGGAACTCAAATTTCAGTTTAAGTTTTTTTTTAAATGATAGTTTTAATTTTTTCCACACTGGTATTTCTTAATCTTTGTAGTTTAGCAACTTTAATTCTTTAATTTTCTTTCAAATATCAACATCAAGCTGAGTCACTTCAATTTGGTATTTTACGTATTCAAATAAAAAATGGTTAAGCACCATTTATACATTTCTCATTTATATGTTGTCTACATTTATACTTCGTATCATCACAGTCCCGACTCATTTGTAACCAATGTGATGATATGGCTAGGGTTGCTTAGTGGCAAGGTCTCAGCTTCGGGAATAGTGTTGCAGGTTTGAAATCTTATTCCACTCATGTATGTGGACCTGTTACACATTAAATCATACATAATAGGTAAACACCCTCCTGCTGGTGTGGTGTGGAAGTTTGGAGTGGGGGTGCCATCATCTGACCGTTGTTCACAATTATGAGGTCCATCCCAAAATAGCCCACATATTGCTTCAAAACAGGATGTTTATATAACTAAACTAAACCAATGTAATGATGAAGTACTTCATTTATACAATCCAAAACTATGGTCATATGTCACTTTCTCCCTTTCTGAAATTCACAGATTTTCTGCCCTCAGTCATTATTTCTCCTTTCCTATTAAGGGGGAGGGGGAATAACATCCTGTTACTCCTTGCCATTTCCAAATAAAGTGCTACCTTGCATGCACATAAATCATATGAATTAGAAATGTATAATTAGTATGCAAGATATGCAATAAAGGTATGATTTTTTCATGTTTATGATAAATGTAATATAATTTTAAAATTCAATTTTTGTTTTAATACTGTGTAGCAATAGACTGTTACTGTCTTTAAAAGCTTTATTACTTTTAAATGAACTTGCATTAGTTGCATTACATTTGTAATAATCAAAGTTGTTTATTAAAATTTCAATTGTGTGTCCTTTCATTTATACATGGTTTTATGCCAATCCCTTGAAAGATGTATGAACGGTACTTCATTATATATATATATATATTCTTTACCAGCTATGAATAAACTAGTAGCTTTTTTTTTAATCTTACAAGCCAACTAATATTATAGTCTTATTTTGTATGATTGATAAATATCTTATGTTTTTCAATTGCAAAACTATTCTGTTTCATATACTTTACATTCATCATAAATGAAGAATCCTATTGCTTGTTTGTATTGTATACCTTTTGATGACATTATATTTAAAATGGTGATTCTTTTTCCAGAATCAGAAAATGGTTTAAGCTCAAGAACAAACCTGTTATATAGGGCAGCTGTAAAAAAAATGGAAAGTATCAAGTTGGAAAAATCTATCCCTCCTCCTAAGGTAAATTATTCTCCACACTGATAATTTTGATATTTTTCTAAAATTATTGTTCTTATTTTTAAAACTAAACAAAATTCTATCTTAGTTGAAAATTTTCACTTTTTATGTTTTGTTTCTTTTTTACAGTTGCATTTCCAAGCTTTTGTTTACCGAATGGTAAATAGTGACAATTTTGAAATAGCCCTTTTTGTCTTCATTGGACTTCACATGCTTCTCATAGCTTTAGATATGTATGACCCTGATCCATCAGAAATGTTTGCATTAGCTATGTTTGAACTCAACATATTTTTCATTGTAATTTTTTCATTGGAATGCATTTTAAAACTGATTGCATATCGACAATACTACTTTTTATCATTTTGGAACCACTTTGACATGATTGTTGTAGTACTTTGCATTTGTGGTAAGTAATGTTTTTTCCATTTTAAGAAATATTATAGTTATTTAATGTAGCTAAACATTTGCCTATTTTATTTAAGTTTCTGATGGTTTTTTTTTTAAAAAAGATTAATTCCTGTAGAATTAGCCTCAAAATTTTAAATTGCATTAAAAATTTTTAAGAAACTGATTGTTTAAATAAAAGTTTTAAATAAATTATATGGTTTGCTAAAACAAAAGGGATTTTTTTCCAACTTCATGGAAAAAGTGAACTTACAGAGAGCTGTTGTTATACATTGACTACCTATCCACTTCAGCATGATGTTGATAGGAAATTTTTTTATAAATAAGTCTGTTATAGCATTTTTTTAGTAGATCATGTGAATGAATCTGTGATCATGGTAACTTCTTTCTAATGGCATTAAAAAGAATTTGTTATACGAGACAAGTTTGAAGGATCAGATGAAACTGGTTCAAGTATGAGCAAAAAAGCTTGACCAATCCCTGGTAGTCTTTCGTGCTAATATATTCTTCTCAAAATTCATGTAGCCATCTCAACTAAATAAATGAAGATATGTAATCAGTGGTGTAGTCACAAAATAAGTAGTGCTGGGTCACTCTAAAAGCTGTGCTGAAGCCTGGGTGACAAAAATCGCGATGTTTTAAGGACATTTTCATAATTTTTTCTCATGAAGGAAAAAAAAAGCAGTGCTGGAAGTGTTCCGTCTCCACTACACCCCTGTATGTATGTAATACTCTATTATTTTTCATGTTTTGGCAGATTTTGACTTCACTGTGATAGGCTGGCTTCAAAAAACTTTGCACAGTCAGTTTACTTTAGTACATACAACTGAAAACTTAATCGATTCTGATGATAATGAGTTACACATTTTAATGTATATATTATTTTTGTGAATTTTTTTATGATTGTTGTTAATAACCAATACTATATCATCATATGCATTATGAAATTAGCACAATAAAGATAAATACAATTATTTACTTTCAGGAACATTGTTTGAAAATCTTTTCTCATCTCCTATGCTTCCTGCTATGCTACGATTAATACGTTTCGTAAAATGCCGTCGTTACTTGAGGCGATATATAAGGGGAATGTTGCCATTACTCTATACTCTGTACTCGTCAATACCAGCATTCATCACCATTGTAATTATTCAATTCATTATTATGTTTATTTATGCCATATTTGGGGTCTACCTATTCCACAGCATCAAGCAGTCATGGGATATAAGTGGAGAACTTAGCTTTGAAACATTCCCCAAAGCCATGCTACTCCTCTTCCAACTCTCTACCCTAGCTGGTTGGATAGATGTCCTTCATTGTTTGTCAGCATCAGGAGAAAATCTGACAACTGCAACCTTTTTTGTTGTGTCTTACATTATAATTGTGTACTATATCATCATTAAAACACACTTGGTAATTATCCTAGATAGTTATGAAACTGCTATGTGCGAATATGAGAATATTTTGTTGAAAGAGGATTACGAGATGTTTGCTGAAGTATGGCAGAAATTTGACAACAAGGCCCGAGGCATCATCAAGTTCAGCAATCTGCCGGACCTGTTGGATGTTTTGGAAGAACCATTTCACTTTGGCAAACCAAATCGATACCTCATTGCGACACTTAATATTCCTATTTACGAAGGAGACCTTGTATTTTATGCTGATGTAATGGATGCACTTACCCGGGATTTTATGAGCCATAGAGCACACCTGGTGGAGATACCAGACAGCATACCCGGTCTCCTTGATAATAAAGGTAAAACTTTGAAAAAAATTGGAAGCACACTATGGAGGCAACGGCAAAACCACTGTGCTTACATAATTCAGCGGGCTTGGAGGCGCTACACAGGGAGGCTAGTGAGGTCCCCAGTCTTTTACAGTGAAGTAAGATTGGCTGATCAAGGTGACAAAGTTGACACTTATTTATCTGCAGAAGTTCGGTCTGGTAGTCATGCTTCAGTGTGAAAGTGAAAAAAAAAATAAATCATTAATAAAATCTGATCCAGGGACTTGAATATCTATGCATGTTTAAAAAAATTACATTTGTTGAAGCTCAGATTAAAAGTGCTTCCAGATAGTGACTTTTGTATACTGTTTAACTGATGTATACTGTTCAAAAGACTGTTTCAGAATAGTGGAAATTCTTAGTTTTAAATGTGTTACCGTATTACCTTGTTCAGTGTTGTAAAGTAGATTTTACTGGAGTTAATAATGCTGATGGAAAAGATCATGTGATACAAAAGACAAAATGAGAGGTTGCCAGGTGCTATATTATCTTGTCATGCAGATTTAATAATGATAGTAATGATGAAAATACAGTTAACTCAGAGTAGGGAACATAATTATTACTAATAAAATTTATACATTTGGTTTTTCATATAATTGGTGAAATAATTTTAAACCACGTTGAATTTCATTAATAAAAAAATATTCAATTCAGACGACACTTTTATAATTGATTACTGATAATTTATGATATGGATCCAAGAATTATTATATTTTTGTTGTAGCAATTTTATGGTAGTGTTATAAAAACTTTGGGGTGTATTAAGAACACACTAGTTAAAAATAATTCACTTATTTAAACTGATTTGAGAGTTCATCTTTTTAGCATTCTGTGGAAACATATGATGGTGCTAAATTTTCAGATTTCATGCTTTTTTATTATTTATTAAGTAATAAGTTTGTCACAGATCCTAGAATGATGCCTGCTGGTTACTTGGTGTAGGTAACATAAAAATGTATGTCAAATATCTGCATTACAAATCTTTATGGCTATGCCTTAAGAATTAAAACCCAGTTCGAGAATAATAAATAAAATTGACAGTTGTAGCTACATTAATATGGGATTTTTAATTTCAGAATGAATCCTCTGTATTTAAAAAAAAAAGCTTTCTTTAATTTTTTTTGCATTTTGAAAATACATATTGATTTGAAAGTTAACCAAATATTTCAAAGAATACAATTTTCAAATTAGTTAAATTCTGCGTTAGATCCACAAATATTATTGTGCTCTGAATCCACCAGAAAAAATGAACTTTCTAAGAGAAAAAATTTGTTACAGGCCCAATATATAAATATCCCTCTAACAATGTTTATATTTTTTTTATAATAAGGTGAGATTAATTTCTATTGCTGCTTTATTTGTCAGATTTTAGTCTCTATGATAATATGTTATAGAAGTTTTCTTTTAGCAGTAATTTCAAGCCTTTCTCGAAAAAATCTTTGTCTGGCCAGTTGTCTCTGGCCAGAGTCGGTGATATGACAAAGTTCAAATATCTTGAAATCATCACCTTGCATAACACCACTAGAGAAATTTCTGCTGGTTACATCAATAATGAATCTTGACGAACTGACATTTTAACTAAACCTTTAAAAGTGTATGTAGAGAATTTTTTTTTAAATCGAAGAGTATAAGTAGATAATTAATTGGAGAATAAATGTCTATAGATTTAGGAATTATTTTATGATGGTAAAGATCATATTTAACCCCTTCGGGACAGAAGCCCGCTGAAGGAAGCGTGCCCACAGGACGGAAGCATGTAAGCACCGACTGTGCCCACTGGGCGAAGCATTTTCTCCCACTAAGCCTAACATGCATTAAATTTCGTAAAAAGTGCTCATTATATAATAATGCATAAAAAGTGCCCTTTACATAGAAATGAAGCCATTTTTAAATATGTGATAAAAGATACCATATTCTATTCATTATAAAAAAGTTTAATTAAAATACTTGATTTTTAATAATAAAAATATAGTGTTTTTCACTATAATTGAAAGTACCTAAATAAACACTAGATTATTAATACAAAATATGAAAACATAGGAAATAATAAATATTTGCATTTAATTTAATATTATACAATACTTCAAGAAAATTGTAATCATTAGCACTTCAGAGCCTTATGTAAAATCTTCTATTTTAGTACTCCACTGATATGACGGAAATGGAACCGATATATTAGTACTATCCTCTTCTAATTCAGAATCTGAATATTGAGAATTATCTGAAGAACTTCATTTTCTTGTCATTATAATTGGAAAAATCCATAAAGGGATCATTTATAAATCTACATATTTCCACCTCGGAAAGATAAGGCATTCTTTTAGCCAAAACTGCACAAATGAAACTGAGAGGCATAAAACCCATGATAGAATATCCCCCATAAAATTCCAAACCTAACGAGAAACTATAAACAACCACTCCAAAATAAGTTAATGAGATCTTCAACATGTGCTCCTCTTTATACTTGCCAGCACGTGTTTCTGTTTATACTCCCGAAAATGCAATAATTCTAACCCAATGATTTACAGACACGTGATTGACTACAATCTGACCTCGGAGAGAGAAATACTAATGTACGGGACCAATCTTTTGAAAGAAACACGGAATAGTAACACCATCTAATAGAAAACATTTCATTCCAAAAGCCCAACGCATATATGCGGCGCTCAGCCCACAGAGTTTATTCCTCCGTAATGCACGGATGCGGCGCTTGGCCCTGAGAGGAATCTAGTCCAAATGCACATGTGGCACTTGTCCCAAAGGGGTTAAAGATAAAAAAATGTTGACTTTATATAAGATCAAATATCGTATATAAAATACCTACCATCAGTATTCTGATTTGCATTTTTCAGGACTTGGAATAACAGTAAATCTAGATTTACCAAACTAACAATTTTAGGTAGGATTCCTTTTTTTTTTTTAATTCACGAGATAAAGAATGCGTCAAACAATGGTACAAATATATGGACAAAATTTTTTGAAAGAGTGACAGTCTTTTACACGTATACAATTAAATAAAATTACTTATTTTTTTCTGACTACGCCATCATGTCTCTATTAAAACAATTTATTTTTAATATTAATTGCTAATAGCAATTCATGAAATGACCTGATTGACTTAATAATGCAAGGTAATATGGTAGTGCATAAACTTTTAATTTTCGAGGGCCTTAGAATCAAAGGAACCACATTGTTTAGTTAAATGACACTGCTTAAGGCACAATAGATTTAGTTGAAAATCGAGTTAAAGGGAAAGTCAAGTTTTAGGAAGCATTTGATTAGTGGAATATTTAAAATGTTCTCAAATGTTTCCCTATTTAATTGTGTGTTATCCTAGAATAGTGTTTGGAAATGTTGACTTGATTCTGTCCACCTTTGTTTCCAAGGTGCTCCTGTATAACTTGTGAAAATAAGCATGTACAAATAATGTAGAAGTTGTTGAAAGTATTTGCAATTGTTAACTTTGTGTATGTATATTATGCATGCCATTATTAAACTGTTGCATGGTTAATGTTTCATGATTAAAAAATGCCAAGAGTTTATTAAATCCTTTTTAATTATGGTACATTAGAAACTGAAATATTTGAAGTTATAACCATAAAACTTATCAGTTTAGATTATATATGGTGCATTGAGTTTAGAAAAACTTTGGGCTATTGATAAATTCAGTAAAGTGAAAATCTCGCTTATGAGTATATCTTTGTGAATAATATTTGCATGCAACTTTTAGATGATTAAAAATTGCTGGGCTATTCTTAAAATTCCTAAAATAGCACTGTATATTTCATTATTTAAGAATCACATTGTAACATTTATTAGTATTGTATGAAACCTAAGTCTTGTATAATACTGTGATTTGCAACAACTTTTCATACATTGAGGAAAATGAGATTGCCATCAGTCATATTGATGAGCATTATAAAATCTATATATCCATAATTAGTTGTTCTCTTTGTAAGGAAAGAATTGCTCTGAAGGAAAATTAATGAATTACTTATATTTGTAGACTAATTGCTTCATTAGTGATTTTTTATTGATAAATAGCTCAAATCTTTCTATGTTTAAACATAGTATTGATTGAAATCTTGGTGAGTGTAACATTCCAAAGATAAAATTCTTATATATGTTGAGATTTTAATAATACATAGTAACCAAATATATGATATAGTTATAGAGCAGAGATAATAAATTATTGTCTTAGATTTCCTACTATACCTAAAACCTTCGATCCATTAACTTTTTCTTTAGATGAAATAATTTTGAAATATTCAAAGCTATTGGTAAGGTAACTTATATGTTTCTGGATACTTAAGCGGGCTGGACAGTATTTAGACAAATATGAAAATACTAAATACATATATTGAATCTAATTAAATGAACGTCTCTTATAATTTTATTTAAAAAATGTTTATCCAAAATTGATCAAACCCATAAATGATATGTGCATATATGATTAGCAGTGTTATCCAATAACTAGTCTCTGTTAAGTGACTGATAAGGTATCCTATTTTTTTCCCACTGCATCTAAAATAATATTGAAGAAAAAGCCTATTCAAACCCGACTAAAAATTTTATT
This sequence comes from Araneus ventricosus, assembly GCA_013235015.1. Taxonomy (NCBI): domain Eukaryota; kingdom Metazoa; phylum Arthropoda; class Arachnida; order Araneae; family Araneidae; genus Araneus; species Araneus ventricosus. The sequence continues at coordinate 15,251 of BGPR01013698.1, read as the reverse complement.
TTTAATACAAGCATAAATTATTTTATATTGAGTTCTGAATTTAAAGTATTGAAATTTTAATAAACTGAAACAAAATCCAAGTTAAGCTGAATATTTTATATCATTATAGATTATATTGAATAGTAGCACATGAAGTTTGTTTTTATACATTGCAGATTAAAATTTTGATGTAAAAAAATACATCTTCACATCCTGCCGAGGGAACTTGAGAACAAATTGATGCATTTAGATTAAAAATAAAGAATGTTATTTTATTGAGACTATATTGATTTTAAAAACATACATAGATATATTGAAATTATAGGGATGAAATGTAATATTTGCAAAGAGATACATTCAGTCATCATAGCTTGAAGCTATTCACACATCAACCAGTTAAAAAATACCACCTCCTTTTTTTAAAAATAAAATAATTATATCTCTATTAAGAGCACAATAGCATCCAATTTCAAGAATTTATCTGTAGCTTACATTTATTAATATAGAGAAATAAGTGTATTGTTCTTCAAAAAAAAAAAAAATTGAATTTTTATTTTTCATATATTTTTAGACACATAATACTTTTTTAATATTGATAAAATAGTAATTTTTATTAAACTTCTAGGGCGTAGAAAAACTTAATTATTAAGTTTAAAATAGTGAAGTATCTTTTCTATTTGAAATATAAGCCAAAATAATTTATATATATATATATATATATGAAACGTATACCAAAATGGTGATATTATGAAAACATACAAATATGCATATATTTGAAGAAATTGGGTTTTTTAAAAATAAACTTCTGTAATTTTACATAATCAAGATATATAAAATATTCAACTGTTAATATTTTGTTATAAATGTGTTATAGACAAATTGAAACGTGGCCTGTTGCAAAATGACAGCACTCTATGCATAAAGCTGGATTTTTCAATTTGTCTTATGACATACACACTGAAATGCCAAAACTTTAGGGGCACATGCATTAATTATTATATCTCTTAAATTTCATTTTAATGTATTACAGAACCAGCACAGTTCTAAGAGAAGTATTTTACATGCGTGTATTATATTGAAACTGTCGTAGAATATTAACAAATTCTGTGATGTTATAATATTAGACTTTTTAGAAAAGGAAAAGTAGTTTTAAATAAAATTTGTATGTTTTTTTTTTAAAATTAGGCTTTTCTTATCAACCCATAATAATTAAATCCTGCGACAGAAAATTCATGTTTAACAGAGATTAAGTTCACTTGGACTTGGAATCTGGTTTTGAAGCCATACTATTGTTTATTAGGTTTTGTTTATAGTTTATGGTGCAGCAGCCATCTTTGACCGTGCTCTGTCACATTTATAAGGAAATTGATCTCATTAGTTTGAATTATAGTCATATCTGCTGAATTGACAGTCCACTTATGTAGAGTTAAAGGCATGAGCAGAAGTACAGTTCATTAGCCCCACAAACATATTTGACTCGAGTAGAATTGTGAATTAAATTTGAAATTCTCCGATTACCATCTCAACAAAAAATGCATAACTATGTTACTACTATATCAACATTGATTTTATGAATAAAATTGCTGTATTGAAGACCTTTTTAAGAGACCATATTCCAGATAAAACAATTGTTTGCTTGAAAAATTATTGAAAGGCATTATTGACTTGCGACTTTTTTGGATATATTATTTATGAAATTAAAATGTTTTGTATGTCTCGGATCGTGTTTAACCACTTAATTGAATAGTTTTCTGTGCTATCTAATAAGATAATCCCTCCTGTTTTGGAAAGGGGCTGTCGTTTTCATTCATCTAAGAAGGCATAGGATACTTAAGATGTTTATGGATCCCACATATTTTTTGTGTCAAATTATAAAGCTAATTAATGACTCAATTTTAATTTATAAGACTCAAATTTCGATAATTCGATGCACGAGTATTCTCAGGCTGTTAAGTTAAGCGGTTAACAACTGTCTTTGATTGGTTTCATTCTATAACACAGATCAACTGGTTTTTTAAACTTGTGCCAGAAGAATTTTTTTTTATCAATTATTACTGCTACTGAAGGAATATTATCCTCTTTAGTAAAAATTGCCCGTGATAGGTTACCAAGATCATTCTGCATTTATTTTTTAAATGTTTAACTTCAAATTTTTGACAACCTTTACTGTGGTATAGGAATTTTTTACATGAAAACTAATGAAATAACTAAAAGAACTTTTAGTGAATATTTAATTGTACATTTAATAGCAACCTTTTTAAAAAGAAATGTCCTCAAATCAACCTCCGGTCAAAAAGAAATTTATAACTTTTGCTTCATAGCAATTAATGCGTTTTCATATCAAAATTAACATATATCCTATTTTTTGTAAAAATGAAAGAACAAATTTTAACATTACAATTTTCTTTTATATTTCTCAAAATTTAGAATGAGTATTATAGGCTTAAAATTGGAAGTCAAACTAGATTCACCATAACTGGCCTATACGACTTCAGTTTAAAATACTTCTCTTACTTCCATTTACAGTAAAAGTGGGCTATATGTAATTTCTTAACTAACATACTTTAAAGAAGCACAGATAAAAAGTAAGATTTTTTTTAGACAAAATTAATATACAATAACTTGTGTTAGTGTTCCTAATAATTTGCTGTTTCAGTGAAAAGTTTTGGATAGATTAATTTCCTTTCTTAGGTAATTAAATTGCATATGAGAACATGAACTGTTTGTTTTTAATTGATTATTTTTTAAAAAAAAGGTAATAATATTGTAAAAAAAAGACTTTCTAATGTTCAGGGTAAAATCTTAACAAAAAATAAACAAGTAAATAAAAACATTTAAGAGATATTTACTCATTTGTCAGTAATTTGAACTTGATTACTTTTTTCGATTATACACTATTAGAATAATTGAATAAATTTAAGACAACACTATTCTTTTGGATTATCAACATTATAAAATATCCAATTAAAAAAAAAACATAATCTTAGAATAAATCGATTTCCTATCAGAGATCTGTTGAAACAAGTAATAGCTCTCAAGATTTTCTCTACTTATAAACTGGAAGGAATGTTGAAGCCAATAAAAACCATTTCTTATGCCAACAGAATTCATCATCAAGAACCTATCTTTGTCAAACATTCTGCCTTTAAAATGCAATATGATTAAACTGCATATAACAAAACTATTAAAAGAATGCTTGTGTTATAAATTTATTAGAAATACCTGACCAAATGTATTACAATCAAGTTTTATCATTCCAAACATATGTGCTTATAGAATACTTATTTTTGTATATTTTTAGCTGCTGTTACATTGATTTTACTATGTACAGTTTATATCTCGGATAAAAAAAATGTATGTATTGCATGTTACACTGTGTTACTTAGATAACATTCTACTATTTATGTTATCTTGTTGCTTAACTGCAAAGTGCTGCTTTGAAAGAAATGTTTTTAAATCTTGTCATGTCAATGCTAATCTTTTTTTCTACTATTCAACAATCATTTACTACCATGCCAATATTAACTGTAATATATGTAAAAATAAAAACTATTACTAACAACAATACTGTTGTGTTGTTCTCTTCATATTAGCATTACATCACTGTACATTAAAAACCATTTTTGGTTTCACCATAGATTTTATTAAAAATATTTCACATTTTGAAAATTAAACATAAAATAATTACAAATATAAAAAAAAGATAAACATTCTTGTAACTTCAAGAATGCTTAATCACTCTCTTCACTATCGAATATATCTTGCAACCGTGAGAATTTTTTTATTGGTGTAGATTTTTCCTCATCTTGTTTGCAGTTTGTAGTATCAGAGCACACAGACCTCTTAGGGCGACCACCTTAGAACATAAAAGATAAAGTTAGATATCTATTTTCCGTTAGTTCCAAGGGTATACATAGGATATGTTATAATAAAGGAGAATGTGTGTGTCTGTCTGTTGGTGCTCCACAGGACAGACTGCTGGACCTTGAGCTACAAACTTTGGCATGAACATTCTTTGGAGGTTGGGAATGTGCACCTCGGAGCCGTTTTTTTAAAAATTTTAATTAAAAATTAAGTGAAATTTTGGCGTTTTTCCTTAATAACTTCCAAAAATATTACAGTACAAAAATCATTTTTACGCCATCTGGAAGTCCAAAAAACAACCTTTTAAAAATATTTTTTTGGTATAACTTACAACAATACTTTTCATTGTTGCAAATGCAATCTACGCCGTTTTCATTGTTTAAACAAATATTTAATTGTGTGTTTCTCTTTTATTGTTGAAAGCTAAGGTAATATCCCAAGTTTTTGCTTTCATATTTTATTTCATAAAAATTTTTGTGGAATCTGTAAACCAAGCTCTCTGCGATATTAGGCATAACAAGAAACATATCTAGTAAGCTGAATGATTATGGCTGCTCTGTTTTCATTCTTTTTACTGCATGTTTTAATTCAGCAAACATGCCACTGGCCATAAAATGTGTTGGGCTATTTTAATGTTGAAATAAAATGCACATTTTGCAAGAGGAATAAGAAAGTGAAGATGGCACTGACAACTTGCAATTAGATGTTGCATGACATGGTCAGTTGTTTGATTACATTAGGAACATTTATGTAGACAATGAACAGAAGAGGTCCAAGGTAACTAATAGAACATGGGTTAAATGTCTACCACAACCTGAAGCTTAAAATTACGTTGTTAAGAGAACCACAAATATAAAACGATGCAGGATTCAATAGAAATTATATTCCCGGCAAACAAGCTGGTAGCCGAAGGGGGCTAGTCAAAAATAAAGGTTATAATGCTAATAAAAAATTCTAAAGTAACAGCTGGGATAAAATGCAAATGAGATACCAACACAACTTTTCAATGAAATTGTCAAATTGATTGAGGCATTTACCAGACTACAGGACCAACCTTGTTCATCCTGGTTTAATAGAAATCATATCCCTTCCCATTTAGCCATTTTTTGGTAGCTGTCATTGTCTGAAGAAAATCCCGCTCCTGACAAGTGTTCCTTCATTTGTTGGAAATGGAAGTATTCACCAGGAGCCAAATCGGGGCTATACGGAGGATGACACCACACGTCCCATTTGAAGCTTTGTGTCAAATTTTGAGTTTGATAGCCAATGTGGGGCTTGACATTGTTATGCAAGAAGATGACACTATTATTTAACATGCCTTTCATTAGATGGCTTCATATAATGTTATCCAAGTAGTAAACCATGTGACATGAAGAAACATTCTTAGATCATAAGAAGTGTTTTGCACTTCAATGAAAGACCAATTTTCAATGAATCTCGACATTCCAATTGCTATAACTCCTCTGAAGATCGATGGATTATGAATGATTGATAATTCAACATGTATGATTAATAATGCAATATATATATTATATATATTAATTATAATATTATATATTATATTAGAGTAAAGTTGGACGAATTCTGAAGAGAATACCAAACACAGATATAGGATTTAAAATAAGCCAGGCATAATGTGTTTCATTAAAAGATTGACCCATTTTGGCTTATCTTTTTATCAACAGAAAGTAGATTTCAAATTTAAATATTACCTCCTTCTTTTAGTATATTGGACACATCGAGCTCTGCAATTTCTCTCTTTGTTTCAATTTTCACCCTCAATTTCTTGCATTTTTCTAAAGTAGGTCGCCCTAATAAAATAAACAAATATCGGTTATTCATTATTATAATAGTTTGAGTCAATTTGAAATACTTAAATATAAATTTTATTTTTGTATAGTTTGAAACGATAGGAAACAAGATAAAGTACTATGACAGTTGATAAATTTGTGAAGTTTTCATGCCCTTTTTTTTTCTCCCCTAAGAGAGACTATAATCACAATACAACATCAATCAAGTTTAACCACAAGAAGCCAGACTAATATGCAACAAGAAATATTTATAATCTTATTTTTTAAATCTTTTTGGGATCTAATGCTAATTTAAAAATAATCAATAAAAATCAAATTACAATATGGACCAAAACAGTAAAATTCATAATTAAAAAAATTACTAAACTCAATTTAATAATAAAGAACTGCAGAAGTAAACAATTTATCAGACACGACACAGGCTTGAAACAAAAAAGCTCAACATCATAAATAAAGAATCGTGCCAATCATAAATACCGAGAAGTAAAATATATATGATTAATTGAACAATAAAATAAATAAATTTATACAAAAAGTGCTTGAGATATTAAAAATATTGTAGAGTTATTATGTAAAAGAAAATTAAGAATGATAAAATCTGATGCCAAAAAAGCAGAAATCCGCGTTTCCACGGAAATGTGTCAAGTGATTTATTTGTGTATACTTGTATATTCATTATAAACACAAGATGTGTATTAAAATTATGACTTCATCATTAATACAATTTATTCATCTGAAATTTATGCTTGAATTAAAGAATCCATTTGATCAAATTCCTGATATACATTTCATTAATTGAAACCTCCAAAAATTTAGAAATATGCAAATACATATGTACTGTTGTTGAAAAACAAAGATAGAACACTTTTCACATGGATTACTGTTTCTTTGAAATATGAAGAGGTATCAAAAAGTTTCAAGATTAGGTCTGTTGTCAAGAAACTATTTTATCTACGTAGATACACAGTCACCTTCAAAGTAGCATCCTTGCAATGCAATACAGCATTCTTGCCACTTATGAATTATGTCCCAGAAGTCTATTTCTCAAAGCACCTTTTATGATTCATGTTGGATCTCTCATAATCTTCCTGTCTTGAAGAATGCATGTCACTGACAAACACCTTGCACGAATCGTAGCAGCATCGCCACAAACTTGCTTTATCATGTGCAACATCTCTCTAGTAGATCTGCCTATTTATTTATTGTTTCTTTATGTTGAAGTCACAAAAGTGGTGACGCACATGGTTACAAAGGCAGAAGGTGCATAGCTATTGATACACACAATACAATGTGGCATCTTAGCACACTGACTTAAGAATGTCAGTACTCACTGTGACTGCGTGCAGCTATTTGTTGGCATGTTTCAGAACTCATTTTGAAATTTTTTAATATCACCACATATTGTTTTGGAGTGATTATGATCATATTAAATAAATAAAAAGCCACCACCACTATGTCCAACATATGTATGTAAATGTCCAACATAATTTCAAATGATTCAGAATATAAATGCGATACACCTACAATCATGCAAATAAACATTTTCAAACAATTTAACAAACAAGAAAAAAGTAATTAAAAAAAATTAATTTACGTTTTACAGCATCATTATATGGAATTGACTACCTTTTCTTTTTCTCAACATTTCTTAAAAGTTTAGCGGGGTTGGGCATTTTAAGTTCTGGGAAATGCTGTGTTTATTTTTGCTAACAATTAAAAATTCTACATGATCAGCAAGACATTTTGATGTAGACAATGATATTTCACTTTACTCTTCAAGTATTAGATGTGAAACTGAAATATGCCTATTAACAAATATTAGAGAGGGAGAATTGCTAGTGGATAGATAATGGCTCATAGAATGTAAGGAATTCGGTTAATCTGTTCAGCTATTCAATAAATTATCACTAAAATAATATAATAAATATCTACTGTAAATAAAATTCCTCTCAATAGGGATTTGAGAATGATTTTCTTATAAGGAGTATACATTTTAGAAGTTAGGAAATTCCAGATTAGAGAGAAGAAAAAAATCGTCTATTCAATCAGCTTTGCATTATTATTTAAAACTAGAGGGCTCTGCACCCTGCTTGCCAACCCCCCGTTGGTGGGCTACAATGAAGACATGCGTGCCCTAGCACAATTATTGTAAAATCTTTTATCTATCTATATATATGAATCAGCTTTATTTTGCTTCTGATGCTTTAACTTACATCAGCACAGAGTAAAATTTTCTAGCCTCAAAAAAGATATTTTCTTTCAAATAAAACTTACAAAGAAAATTATGAAAGTGCATAATGAATAAAAGTTGCAAAATTAAAACAAATATAATTATTCTAAAAACAAATTAGATTTAATATTATTAATAAAGAGATTGTGGTGTGATATCTTAGCACTATGAACATAAAAAAAGACAATATTATGAATAAATAAAAATCTTAAGCTGATTTCGTTTTAATGCTTTCACCTTAATCAAAAAGGAATAAAATTTTTTCACCCTGAACCTTAGCCTACCTTATTTGCAGGTAATGTGTTCGAATAAAACGTTATTTTCAGGCACAGTGCGATAGAATAGAACGTTATTTGCAGGTACTGATCGTTTGAATAAAACATTATTTGTATGTACAGCACAGGCAGAGAAATGTTAATTGCAGGCACAGTAGTGATGGATAAAATGTTATTTACAGGTATTTTCCATTTGTTAACTTGTACATTCGTGTTTTCTTGATGACACTACACTATTTTAATTATTTCAGAATTTTATAATCAGTTAATCGATTAACTTATTTTATGCCAGTGGCGTCATCTGCTTATGAATTTAAGAAGAAATTGTTAAAAAAATTTATATTTATAAAAATGAATTCTAAATTACAAACTAAAATGTAGAAAATAATTAAAATAAATACTTTTTAGTACACTAATGAAACAGTGTTTTTAAAAACAGTTTTCATTCTTTTCTTAATTTAGAACTCTTGTAAATTTGAGAGATGGAACTTACAATAGGAGTTATTTTAAATTTATCGGATAATATACCATGTTTGGAAAAAAGAATAAAATCTAGTAAAAAATTTATTTTCCCATAAGTTTTAGATAAATATGATCTGAAACTTAAACTATCCCAAATATTAGTCATGCGGCAAAGAGGATGGAGGAAAAAAGTGCTTAGGAATATTTAAGAAAAATGTGTAAAGATTTTTTGGAAGTTTATAATTTTCAAGGATTAAAAAAAATCGATTAAGGGTTATACTAAAATGAGGAGATAATTATGGAAGGCAGAAGACGGTAATAATGGCGAGTGAAAACTCTCCGAGAAAAAATTTTCCACCCAGGGGTCGAACCCCAGAACATTGAATTGCAAGCGCGATGCTTTGACAACTGTACTATCGGAATGCACGGCTGGAAGGTGAAACAGGGGTTTTTCTTATTTCAGCTGTCATCTATATTGTAGTTTGGAGTTTTAAAGATTGCTCAATTTTAGATTGAGGGGAAGAGTTGATAAAATTTATTTGCAAGTTTTTGATTTAACTTTTTTTTTTAGAAAAACACAAATTGCTGACTTAAATTATTTTGACCTGAATGTTCTCTGGCTCTCATAAACCATAGTGGAGGCTTCCGGTTTTGTTTGGTAACAGATGCTGCCATCTACAAAAGAGAAATTAACCCCCTTTTTCCGCCAAGTCCTTTTCTGCCTTAGCGTTTTATATATATGGATGGAATTAATAATTGCTGCACCAAATTGAAAGAAATAAATTAACTAAACATTATGATTTTATTTAGTTGCTAAAATAAAGAGAAATAAATTCAATTAGAAGAGAATAAAAAAAAATCATAAAAAATTAAATTAGTGTACTGGAGTGCTGTTTGCCACCTTTGGACTTGTCAAAGAGTCTGATTTTTTTTTTTTTTTTGACACTAGAAAAAAAATATATTTAAAATTCTCAGCAATAGATGGTGCTGCATAGTTACAATAATCTAGTTATAGCAAATATTAAGCCATTTTTTAAATTATGCATGACACCAAATCTCTGCACTTGACTCCTGCAGATTTTTGGTTATGGGGGAATCTGAAATCTCAGGTGCACGCTCCAAGTCTAACCAACCACTTGCTCGAGTTGAAGGATGCCATACACAGTGAGATTTCTGCTATTGATGTTGCATTTTAGAATAAACATTTATTTTACCTAGTTGTAGACTGTTTTCACATGCACAGATTTTAAAGTAGAAATAAATACTTGCTGCATAATCTTGATATTTTTCATATATTCAATTAACATGAAGTCAAACAGCACCACCTGTTGATGAGGAATTTAACTTTTTTTCTTCTTCTCAAGTTATAAAAAATCTGACTCTGACAAATTTAAAGGTGCAAACTGCATTCCAGCACACCATTTTCTTAAAATCCATTTAAAATTCTAGTTACACCCTGTTAACTGTACCTTTTATTTTCATATTCTTAATGTAGGCACACATTCAAATATTAAGGAAACCAGAAAGAATGCATAATGAAATAGAAATATGCAACATTTTTAAACGTTTAATAATTCTAAGCTTCACTGCAGCTAATGTTCATCACAAACAGTGGATGCAACATGGGTGTGTGTGCGTGCTACTTTCACAGGAAATTACCAAAAGTCCCCCCCCCCCTACTTTTTGAGGGAAAAATATAATTTTTATTTCATTTTAACTGCTTAAAATCAGGAATTATAAAAAAAATCAATAGTGCTCAAGAAAGCTAACTAATTTTTAAAATTTTGTTGTCTACCTAGGTTCTTTTAGGCGTCTCTAAATCCCCCCACCACCACCACTTTTGTCATCCAGTCACCACTACCGATCACAAAAATTATATTAAAAAAAAAAAAAAAAAAAAACTAAATTTGATTTAAAATAATAATGTTGTGCTTCCAATTTTTAACTGCTTAAAATATGTGAAAGAGAGAAAGAAAATTTTGAAATAATAAAAGGAGCTTCAGAGGAGAAATAAATTACCTTTTAGACCTTCCTTCTCTAATAAGGACATCATTTTCTCACATTTCGCTTTGACGGTTTTACAATTTTCAAATAATTTATTATAGTTCGATATTCGTATTCCAGCAACTCTAAGATACTTCTTAAGATGCTCAATTTTGTTTTCAGAAGCAGAAGGACGTTTCTTCCCCTGCAAAAAAAAAAAACAAACATTTGATTAGCACACTTTTATATTTCTTTACAAAGCTACATAAAAAATAGAATTATTAAATGTTTTAGGGAAATAATATTTTATTGTTTGTATTGAAAATGAAGCAGTAGAATGAATTTTCAGTGAAAGTGAAGTGATGAAATCAGTTTCATGGCAACTATATACTTAACAATCAAAATTTCAAAAATGAAGTTTTATCCACTTACTAAGATGTAATGGGAGAACTTAATCATGTTTCTTATAAAATACCACAGCTAAGAGATTTACAGTAATTTAAAAACTAAAAATTTTTAATTTATGGGATTTCAGAATTTCATCAAAAATAAAAATAAAAAACCTTTTCCTCATTCAAAAATAAAAATTTCCAAGTATTTATTTCAAACAAATAATCTTTTCAAACCAATTGCACAACATGGAATGTTTATGTTAACAGTGAAAGGAATCTAGATTCATATGATGCAAAAACAATATGGACTTCATGAAAATTTCAACCCCCAAAAGAATTTTCCAATCTGTAAAACTAGGCTAATAATAATTTTTAAAAATTAGTTTTCTAATGTAGTCCTTAATGAAATATACATACGTGATATTAACATGTAAAAGCAAATCTCAAGAAGTTACGTCTTGAAAAAAAAACACTATTTCAATTTCATTATGCAGCAATTCATTTTAACATCCTTGCTACACAGAGAGAAACGACCAAAAATATAGAAGTTTGACTGAAGCAAATACATGTAGAAAGAAAACAGTAAGAGCCCAGAGTGTAATACAATTTGTTAATTTAGCATTTTCAGAGGGGCTCGTGATAAAGTTGGACCCAGTGGAATGCTCCTGGCCAGAATAATGTAAGAAAAGCAAAGTGGGTTATGTTAAAATTCAAAACAGTTCGCAAGATTTATCGCATATAGTAGAATCTCAGGAATCCAAACTAATTGGGGTCGACATCTGTTCGGATTCCAGGAAATTCAGATTATCTGGAAAATTTGGTAAAAAAATCTTGATATACCAACTTCAGTAAAGCATTGACTTTGGGTACTCTGTGAAGAGTACAGAAAGAGCTAGCTATGATTCACATTGTCAAGCAGATTTAGTTCCTTATGTCAAAAGTTTTATTTCTTCTAATTAAGGTGCTGCATTCATTCTCAAATAACAATTTAAATGTTTCTTTTAAGCTAGAAATAAACATAGCTTTTGTTTCTGATTCCTAATTGCTTTTTTCCCTTCATTTTTCAATCAAGATTTTAAAAAGATGTTCCGATTATCTGAAATTTCGGATTCCTGAGGTTCCACTGTTATCTGCAGAATAAATTTTTTAAAAAATGCTCCAAGTAGCAAACATTTTTAGAAAGAAAGAAAATAGTGTAATCTTATATGTGACCTTGCATGCAATTCTTTTGGGAATATTTGTTCTTTGTGACAAAGTGTGAAAGAAAGAATACTCATACAACAACCTTCAAACAGCTAAAGTCCCCACCCCTCTTTTTAATGCTGCTATACTGTGGAATAATATTTGAGTTTAATTTTGCATTGTGTTATCCTGAAAAAACAAATTTTTTTTTTAGACCTAAATAACTTTTTACTATGCATATATACATTGGACCTGTTGCATTTCATTGACAAGATTATGTGTGAAGATTATGGCATTGATGAAGAACTAAAACTTGCATATTGAAGTAATTTTGCATAATTTTTGTCAACTTTGAAAGGAATGTTTTAAAGGAAGTTATGGACTGATTTTGATAAAATAAAATTTATCAATTTTAAGAAGTTCAGTACTTAACAGTTAATGAAGGGATCAATAGAAATTTTAAAAATTAAAACAGTTGATTTTCACCAATTTTTAGGACTTTTAAGGCTGATGCAGGAGTGGAAGATATTAATCAATTAAATTAATTCTTTTCCTTGATTTATTTCTCACCAATTCAGAACTTTTCCGGAGTATAGCGACATGAAAAAAAAATGAGTTTTTTGGCTCACCCTAATAAACATATCAAACAATATATATAAATACATCAAGCAATGCACATAAACTCATTAAGTAACAGAGTTTTGTGAAACAAGCATTAAAAAAAGGTAATATTCCATTAAATCATCTATGAAACATAGGGTGAAAAACCAATAAAACCATCAAGGAATGAACATTTAATAGAAAAAAAAAGACAATAACTAATAAACAACTTTTTAAAAATTGGAATAAATGAAACATTTCCTTTAACAACTGCATTAAAACTTACTAATGAAACAAATGAGTTATAGATTAAAACATACTTTCCCTGAGTCATTAGCCTCTTTTCTCTTGGATGGCTTATTTTTTTTACTGGACTGCTCTTCATTTTCATCAATAAATGAACTTGAACCACTTTCAGAACTAATGACATATAATAGAAATTAAGATATATAATTCTGAACCAAAGACCTGAATGACACTGAGCATTTTATATAGAATCAATTTTTTAAAATTTTTATATGCATATGTTTAAATTTTTAGGGGAACTATATTAAAGAGAGACTAGCATGTAAAGGACAACAAGCAGAAAATAAAAAGGAATATAGATGGCAAACAAATTACCCAGTTTGAATAATAAAAGGTAAAATATTTAAGCAACTTCATTCTAACAAAAATAATCTGAACATATACAGGTGGGTGACAGAAAAATGTGAACACTTTAGGATTTGCACATTTTTTTGAATATCTTTCTAAAGGCTGGATGGATTTTATTTGAACTTCGATCATGTGAAGAGTAAGCTTGAACTCGCATTTTGCAATGAAGATTCGATCACAAGGGCATTCAGGGAACCGACCAGAAATAGATAAAAGAGAAAATTAGTTAGGAGTCATCCCGTTTCATAGAAAGTTGATAACCAATGGAACTTTCAATGGTTTTGTTCGATATGTGCAATATTTGCATGCATTTTCATAAAAATAGCACAAATATTGTACAAGATATAAAGGTTTTCTTTAAAAAATCCCATTTTAGCTATAATATACAGTTTTTAACCAAATTATATAAAATTTACAAGATACTCGACAATATAATAGAGAAACATTGCATTAAACTTTGAAGTAAATGAATATTAGAGGAAATATGAATATTTGTAGTAAATATTGTTTGACTGTGTGAGACAAGTGCAATTTTTCTTTCATAACCTTAAAGCCAGATATATAGAGCAACTTATATAAAAATTCGACCAAAGTACCATTAAGATTAAAAAGATATTGGCACTGTAATAAGGTGAATTTAGATGTGCCCTCAATTAAACTAAATAATGAGAGTTCTTGTACAAATTGATATTTTTTAAACTTGAATCTTCGAACAGTAATTTTGAATTTTATTAAAGTTGAATATCCTGAATACCCATGAATATCCCAATATTTTATATAAATTGCATTTCGAAGATAACTATTTGAAGATTCAAGTTTAAAAAATATCAGTTTACAATGGTAGTGACTCTCTCACTTTTTGTGAGAAAATTTAAATTTGTATTTCATTAAAGCTGCTTAAAACTAGAAATTACAAAAAACCAATATTAATCAAGAAAGCTACCTAATTTTGCAACTAAATTTTTAAATTTTGTTGTCTACCCTTTGTACTGCTGGGTTCTTTTAGGCATCTCTCAATTTTTTGCCTGAACCCCCACTTTTGCCACCCAGTCGCCGCTACCGTCAGTCTGTGCACTCTTAAAAGTGCAACTGAAATTTATCTCGCTGCAATGCCAATATCTTTCTGAATCTTAACAGTATGCAAGTCGAATTTTTATATAAGTTTCACTACATATCTGGGTTTGAAGTTATGAAAGAAAAATTACACTATGTTTCGCACATGTGCAGTAAAAAATTATTTACTGCAGTAAACTCTCGATTATCCGGAAAGCTCAACTAACCATAAAAATCAGAAAATGAGTTTTTCTAAAAGTTTTACATCTGCGTGCCAAAATTTAGCACGAGCCTTTATATCTTCCCAAATATTCAGGCTACTTTTATGAAAATGCAAATAAATATTGCGTGCATCAAACAAAACCATTGATGAAAGTTTCAAACCATTATTAGTTTTCCACGAAACGGGATGAGTCTTAAATAATTTTGCTCTTCACCAAGTTCTGGTTGGTCCCCTAAATACTCTTGTGACCGAATCTTCACTGTAAAATGTGAGTACAAGCCTAATTCTTCACATGGTTGAAGTTCAAAGAAAATTTGTCCAGCCTTTAAGGAGATATTCAAAAAATATGCAAATCCTAAAGTTTTCACGTTTTTCTGTCACTCGCACCTGCATATCTTTAATATAAAGTACAAATGAATATTTGTAAAATAGATCTAATTCAAAACAGCACACTAAAAACTGATAAGAAAATTAGCTTTAAATCTTTTCTATTGTAATAAGCAGGCAACCTATAGACCAAAATTAACTTTTATTAAAAAAAAA
>BGPR01013697.1:0-41056 GCA_013235015.1 Araneus ventricosus | reverse complement strand
GTTTGTTTAGATTCCTTTTAGAGTTTTACCTTTCTAGGTTAAACCTTATATAGGAATTCTTAGAGCTATTGTATAAAGAGTTATTAGTAAGAATTCTTGCACAGTGGTAGAAGATTTCAATTTTTCATTATTATTTAAATGTTAATTCAATATCGGATGGAAATGTTTGTGTTCCTGATAATATAAATATAGGAAATTTTTCTGGAATGCAATATTGCATACATTTTCTCTGTTTAAGAGTTATCACCACAGTTTTTATCAATTAAGCTATGCATTTTTTAAAATCAATTAGTGTCATGAGTTATTGTATGGTTTTATTTGAAAACTTGAAAGCATGATTCACAACTTAATGCTTTCATTATGTCTTTGGTAAGCCATCGTGAATAACAGTCAAATATTTCCTCCTCTTCTTTATAATTTGTTATATATTGCATGTAAAAATGCAGTTCAGAGAATGAATTTAAATAATATAGTCATAGCTCATTATTAGTGCTTAACGGATGGGATCTTTTCCGTAGCAATGAAAATTAGTTGATAAGCAGTTAAAGTGACATATGCAAAATTTATAATAGTATCAAAATATGTAAATGCATTAAGACATCATCCTTTTGTTTAAATTTTTAAATTAAATTTCATTGTGTAGATATGTAACTTTGTTCAACTCTTTAGAAATAGAATGTTGGCACTTTATTTTTGGCAATAGTTAGAAAAATTCAGGTCAAATGCATCAAGTAGAGCAATCTTAGCTCACGAAAAGTACAATTTTCTCCATTAGGTTCTAATTCATGGTAATCAATAACTTAAATCAGAACTGTTGGACTATTAGAAAAGTTTTGGGATGCTATTTAGAACTGAAAACTTTCAATGAATATTTAAACTTTGTATTCAGAAACTCTGGTAGTTTTTAATAAAAATTATTAGTTAAACAGCCTGAACAGCTTTTCTTTTCTGCAGTCACCTGCAGTTTTGTGTAATTCTAAAAAAGTGTATACATAAATTGATATGTTGATTTACTCTTTTTCCTTCTTACGTTTAGTTTTAAAATTTCCATCTCGTTTGAAGTTATTATTTTTCATCAATTTAGTTTTTGGATCTGTTTATATTTTTGTTTCAAAAACAAAATAATACATTTTTTAAAGTCATTAATTTTTTCCGTACTTGTGGAATACATGCGGCATCAGCACAGTTTTTACCTTGCAGACTGGTGTAACTTCTGTACCAATATCTTCTGTTCTGTGATTAAGATTTCATTTCTTCCCATTCAAATAATCTGTCTCTGCTGTAATCACTTAATTGATAATTTTAGACCTGACCTATTCAGATACCCTATGTGTGATGGGTTGTTTGATTGTTAATAAAGGGAAAACAAGAATATTTCCTCCTTGGGTTATCAGTGGAAACACCAGATGTTATCTTCTAATTTTTATGTAATTTTATATAATGTATGTCTGAAAGAAATAGTAAGTCATTGTCCTATTTCTTCATTAAAATTAGGGATGTAACAAATATTTGGTATTCGGCTGGCCGAATATATTCAGGGTAAATAAATTTTTAAAATGTTCTTTTAAATACACATTTAACAAAGAATATTGTAGAATTACATATCAGTTGCACAGTGCATAGGTATATTTAATAAAGTTACATATAATTTATGATTGCGAAACCTAAAATTATGATGCAAGAACAATAATTTTCAGAAGGAAGTCTGTTCTGTTTGGTTCCATACTCTTATAAATATTAAATAGGGATGTAATGAATATTCAGTATTAGACCTATTCGGCCCTTTCCCGAATATTCAATCTGGCCAAATTCTACACAGATAATGGTCAGAATAAATTCAGGATAAAATATTTTTAGAAAATATTTTTTTAAATATATTCAATAAAAAATATTGCAGAAATACATTTTGGTACCTTTATTAAAAAAATATATTTATCCAATTGGAAGTTGCATAGTACATAAAGTGTATTTAATGATGTTGCATATCATTTATAGAAGTATGTTCCATTTGGCTTCATATATATTACCAGCTTCAGAAAATAAATGGCCACTATGTAACACTCGCAGATGCTGAAAGGTATTTTTTTGCCAAATTTGCGAACCTTGGAAATTTTTTTGCATTTTTTTCCCACCAATTAAATGGACACTCCACCCTATCTATTAGAAGTTCTTTATCAAAATAGTAATTTATCTCTAGTAATTTTAATTTAACCATTTAATTTTCTTCTGTGTTGCATGACAATGCAACACAGAAGTAGCTTTAATTTCTTAGCAGAGCTTTAATTTCTTTGAAGTAATACTAAAATGAAGAGGGTTTATCATTTCTTATTATTGGAATTAAGGTATTTAAAATATTACAAATATACATAAAAGCATTAAATTTTTTTTAAATATACAAATAATGAAAAATCAATTTAAATTAATTTAAAATTAATCTGAATTTTTTTCCATTTAAAATTTGAAAAATATTTTATTTACAATCAAAAGTGAAATGCTTTTAAAAATTTGATATTCGGCTGCCGAATATTCAGTATTTGGCCAAATCACTATTCATTACATCCCTAATTAAAATCCTCGTAGGAAGAAATTTTTGAGTTTTTTTGTAGCCCAAAATCTGAAGGTTAAAAATAAGTTGTTGTTTAATAAAATTAAAACTGCTGTAGTAAGAATTTGTTGGTGTTAGGCCATAAGAACAAAAATCTTTGAATTTTTTTCACAAATTGGTCAATATATTTATTAAACATAAAAGAGAGACAAGTCATTGTTTTAATTCATGTTTGGTAAAATATATTTTTTAAATTTCTTTTTTAGATCTAATGGCCAGACTGACAAACCAGACAGTAGATAACATAAGGCCTGCCTGTAAAAAGTGTGGTTATCGTAAGTAGAACCATCATTTTATTGCATCCTATGATATGTTACAGTACAAGTTAATAATTAAAAACTCAATCTGAAGAAATTCTGTTTGTTACTGTCTGTTGCAATGTGATTTCTTACTGTCACATAATGGAATGCTTCATACAGGGTTCCCACGGTCCTTAAAAGTCCTTAAAAACTCCTTAATTTTTATTTTGAAAATTAAGGGCCCTTAAAAGTACTTAATTTTGGTTCAAGGTCCTTAAAAGTCCTTAATTTCCGCTATCGCTAGTTGATTCAAATAATTTAGTCTTCCTTTCGTCTACAATGCGAAGCGCCTGCGTCGAGGCGTGAGATATTGGCGTGATGGGGATCGAGAAGTGAAAACGCAGTATTTGACATCAGTTTTTCTGGGACATTCTGATGCTGATAAGATTTTGGCTGCCTTTTATAGTGCTGTACAGAAATTAAAGCTCTCTAAATTGCTTCAAGTTTCAATGGACAGACCGTTTGTTAATTGGAAATTCTACGAACTGTTGCAAAATGATTTAAAAAATCAGCATAACTTCCAAATACTATGCATAGGGAGCTGTGGGCTACATATCCTGAATAACTCTTTCAAGCATGGAGAAAAGGCCACCAATTGGGACATCAACAGCATACTGTCTTCTTTGCACTGGCTTTTTAAAGATGCTCCAGTCCGAAGAGGAGACCTGATGAAGCTAAGTTCTAGTGAGAAATTCCCCTTGAAATTCTGCTGCCACTGATGGCTCGAGAATGTGCCATGTGCAGAAAGAGCTATAGAAATATGGACAGACATTTGTAAGTATGTCTCGAAAGTTGACTATGGGGATCTGCTTAAGGTAACCTGCCAGTCGTGTTGCATTATTGCTCAAGCAGCTAAAGACAAATTAATCACTGTAAAACTTAGCTTCTTTCTGTCAGTGGCTAAAATCCTTCAGCCATTTTCAGTCTTGTGTCAAAGCTACAAACCCCTAGTGCCATTTTTAGCTGGTGATTTATTTACTCTGGTAAAAAACATGTTGGAACATTTTCAAGTTTTGAAACATGACAAGTGTAAAAGCATAGATTCCATATCCTCACTTTGCAGCTTCTATTTCGCAGATGTAGCAAATTTTAACTGTGCCGATAAAGTATCCATCGGCTTTATTAGCGATGAATTACTGAAGAAAAAGCGAGCAAAAAAAAGAGGCATCGGACAAAGATGTGTTAGACTTGAAAAGGGACTGTCAACGGTTTATTTTAAGGATGTTGCAAACATTAATGGGAAAAGTGTCCCATTTCATACTATATTGTTAGAAATGCCTCTTGCTTTGACCCGAAAAAAATGGTATTTCATCCCATGAGATGTCTGAAATCATTTAAAAATATTTTATCATATTTAGTTGATAAGAGTCTGATACCTTCTAAGGATGGAGATGAAATTTTACTTCAGTTCAAGGAATTTTTGGACAAAGTAGTAAAATGTTCCTTTTCGGATTTCAAAACCTTGGATCATAAAGAGCAAAGGTTGGATACATTTTTTGTGTCAATATTTTTCTGTTGACAAAGAAAAGTATAGAAAACTATGGGACATTATCAAAATGATACTAATTTTATCCCATGGTCAGGCCACTGTGGAAAGAGAATTTTCCTTAAACAAAGCTTTAGAGGTAGAAAATTTAAAAGAAAACAGCTACATTGCTCAAAGAATGATTATTGAAGGAATTAAGGAGGCTGGGGATGTACTTGATGTATCCATCATCAAGGAAATGAGAATTTCAGTTCAATGTGCGCGACAACAATATTTAGATTATCTTGAATGTCAAAAGAGGGAAAAGATGGAAGAACAATAAAATAATAAAAGAAAACTATTGGTTGAGGAAATTGATTTACTCCAAGCTAAAAGAAAATGCTTGGAAGAGGATGTTAAAAACACCCATCAATCTTCTGATGCTCTTGCTGATGAAGGGGAGAAGAAAAAAGACATTTCACTCTTTTTCTCAAATCAAATGCCCTAAGAAAAGAAGTAACAGAAAAAAGTTTTGAGTTTAAATCCATAGAGAAAAATATTTCTAAAAAACGTGAGGAATTAAATAAATGTGTATGATATTTCAATATGTGTGTGTAACCCTATCTGGACAAAATTTATTCTGGTTGCTCAAAAAATTACTGCAATTATGTTGAAAAACATTCTACTTTTAAAAATGAGTTAATTTTGTTCTAAAAGCCATCAATTTACTTCATGGCAAACTTAGTTTTAGTTTGGTTGATCAAGTTCAGTTGAGATAGTTATAATTATTGTATACATATATTTTCTTTATAATAAATTTTTATAGTAATGAAACAACTGAAAAACGTGAAATATAGCAAAATCACGTTTTTAAATAGTTTTGTGATACTGCTGTGAAATCTGGAGCTCTTAGTAAGTATTTAAGACAGTTGTGTTAAGCACGGTTGTTCTTGAAGATTTCTAATGTTGATTCGAGTTTTTGTTGAATACTTGATTTTGGTTTGTTCTGTCTTGTTTTCCCCCATGGTAAAATGTATTCAGTGAAGTTTTTGCTGATGTTGAAAGTTTTCTTACGTATTGGTAACTTTTAGCTGCTCCAAGAGACAGAGGTTTATTGTATTGTGTAGTTTATGTTTCAGGGTAAATTTGTTTATTAATTGTGCTTAATTTAATCGTATCATATAGAACCTGACATAGGAACACAGCATTTTTTTTATTGGTGTCTGTCTTGGAAAAAATTTTAGAAAAAAGCTTCAGTTCTTATTTATTAGTATTTTTAATTATTGTTGTTACCTGTTAATATTTTTTGTGTCAGTTTTTTCAACTGTTAATTCTAAGTTGAATAAATCAATGTGATTTGAAATTCTTTCGTAATGTGTATTCTTTGCATGTTGATAGAGTTTACATTCGCAAATAATATTTATTTACCTACATTGTTGATGAAGCGAAAATTTTCGTTTCCACCTCACTTCTATGAATTCTTTGATATGTAATTCAGGAAAATGATTAATTAACTTTTACGTAATTATGGATTTTTAAGGAGAAGTAACATTTTTTTTAAGATACATAATTATACTAAAAATTAAACAGTACTATAATAAATACAATCATATCAGTACTTCTTGCAATATGGTGAAATCGTGTGTTTTTTTGAGAAAGATAAGAATTAGCTTTTTTTCCATACAGTAACTGTGTGTATATGTATATTTGATAAATAATTAATATAATATTTTTAAGGTCCTTAATTTTTTCAAAAAAAGTCCTTAAAAAGTCCTTAATTTTTGTTTTGAAAAAAGAGTGGGAACCCTGTTCATAAAATTTATAAATTTTTAAACATGTTTTAAAGTATTATTTCACTTGAACTCGCTTACAAGTACACACTCAATCACTTACTCTTGTACACACTCAAATAAAATGAGCTCAAAACAAACCATAAATAATCCTATTTGAACTATCTTCTCTTCTCATTAGTATTACATAAATGTGAGTTGCTGTGCAATTTAAAGAATTATGGGACATATTAGCTGTGATGTGAGCAGTAATTTGAAGTCATATAACTTGCTAGTTTTTTATTACATTAATTTTTTATTATATTGTTTAAGAATTAGCTTTATTTATTTATCATTAT
Source organism: Araneus ventricosus (assembly GCA_013235015.1). Classification (NCBI taxonomy): domain Eukaryota; kingdom Metazoa; phylum Arthropoda; class Arachnida; order Araneae; family Araneidae; genus Araneus; species Araneus ventricosus. The sequence goes on along the minus strand of BGPR01013697.1, from coordinate 34,559 downwards.
AAACTTGATTTTGTATGATATCTCTGTTTATATGATTAGGTAAATATATGCTTCATGAATATATTTACCTAACATATCGACTTTTATTTGCAGTTTCAAATTAACTTTTTTGTTTTGTTACAACTCTTAACAGCTGATCCTACTGTAACTGCCTATTAATACTAGGCAATATCAATATTTTAGCTTGTGATGTGTCATTTGGGTTAAATCATGTTAATTGATATTCTTTTTATAATTAAAGTGTTAACATTTATATTTTTAATTAAAATTGTATTAAGTATCTATTCTTTTATTTGAAGTATAATTTTTACAGCAATATAATAATTACAATAGTGATGTTTGTACTGTTAATATAGTTAAAATTTTATTCTAAACTATCAAGAAAACTAAAGGGTTATTATATTAAACAGAATTAAGTTGTATGGCCTTATAAATTTAAAGATAAAATGTAACTTTATTTAATTCTTATCTCTATAAATATAAACCATCCAGCAGCTGCATTTATAGACTTTCCTGCTTAGTTCAGCTGGTTTTTATAGGAAGGAGGTTAGATAAAACAGCTTTCTTCCTGAAAAATGTGAATCTTATTCTTCATAATAGTAGAATAAAATTCATGTGTAAAGATTTAGTAGATACAAATATATCTTATTATGGACACACCAATGAATTCCATTTCTCTGAATATTCCATTTAACTTTCCAAGTGGCTGAGTTGACCTTTTTAGCTCTAAAACTGATAATTCACACTTATTTGTATATTGAATATCAAAATTCCAGCTGTAAAAAATTCATGTTTTAGATATTTAATAGATGTAAAAAAGTATGCAGTTTGTTCACTTTAAATGTTCTCTATCAGAGCTGAAAACCATTAGATGAAAATAATTGGGCATTAGAAGCACCTAATACTCTACCTGTATTTTCAATTATTTCTAAACCACTTATGCATAAAATCTGCCATGTCATCACACAGCAAAACAAATGCATGAAAGCGCATACACAGTACTGTTTAAATTAAATTTTCTTTCAAAAGATAAATTTCATTGCTGTGAAAACAGGCAAAAGCTGTTGTCAGTTTTTTACTAGTATTATTTGGTTTTCAGACTTAACTGCTAAAATTTTTAAACCAGAAGTTCAGATGATGCTTTTGTGTTAGCTTGTTGTATACATTTTTTAAAAAATATAGTTGCAATCATAATATAATGCATGTTCTTTTTTGTAGTTCGCAATTTTCAAATGTAAACTGTAATAAATAATTTTGAATTACTTTAGCTGGCCATTTTACCTATCAATGCCGAAATTTTCTGAAGATCAATCCAGACAAAGACATTGTGCTAGACATCAGCAGTACCAGCTCTGAATCTGAAGAGGACTTCATATCTCCTTTAACACAGCTCAGAGGTAATATATATCATTATGAAATTAAAACGGTTTCTAAATTTTCAATTTTTGAAATAAGGTATTATATTACTCAAAATTTAAACTAAAGAAATTTAACAAGTGTCTTGTTTCAGGAATATTGGTGATACAGTAAAGCTTCTTAAGCTACAGTAATATTCCCCCTCTGAACAGTCAGTTTTGTTTGGCACAGAAATTTTGGCCCCTAGACATAATGATAAAATAGCCTCACTTCAATTCTTCTGATTGGCAGGGGTGAATGAAATCTATCTCTTTTGTGTCCCTTATCATGGAGCTTTTATTTAGAAAAAGGGGAACAAAATGTATATATACTCAAAAACAACACTGGAAAGCAAATCGAAATTAATCATCCCTCTGAACTTCTTTTTGGTGTCGGGGATTTAGTGGTGTCAGATGGGGGTATAGCCATTTTTGCCATAAACATAGCCTTTTCATCCTGAAAGATATCCAAGCTTATTTTTCTGGGTCTAGACCAGCCTATGAAACTTTTATGTAAGAAAGAGAGCACAAATAAATTTCTGTACCTTTCAGGTGCTGATTCGGTCTCTAGATAAAGAAGCTGCCACCATCAGCAAACGTTGGGCTTAAAAATTTTTGGGAAAATAGATGATATTATTGGTCATTCCTCAAAAACTACCAACAAATTGATTAGCAATTTACTTTTCCAATTAAAAGACAAAATTGGAAAAAGTTATATCCTAAAAAAATCATCCAACCAAAAAGAAGGGGGAAAAAGATAGAAATTAAATAATAAACTACTTTAGTAATTTATTATTTACTTCACTCGAAGTAAATTTTATTAGAGAAGTCTAAAAATACTGTGTCTCGGGAATAATGAAAAAGTCTAATTGAAACATGTATTTTTCTTCAGAAATAAAAAAAAAAACCCTCAGAGCACTGACTTTGCTGGAAATGGAGGGTGGCCACTGTAGAGATGTTTTACTGTATCAAAAGATTTTAAATTTTTACATATTCGTGTGTTGAATTATTTTTCCCCCTCCAGTCTGCTCTTAGAAGCTAATTAGTTTAGTTTACTTCAGTTAGATTAACATCCCATTTCAAAGGTATATGCAGATTACTTTAGGACACACCTTGTAGTTTTGAACTGTAATGAGAGAATGAATATTTCATTTGAATTGGTAACTTCCTCTCTAAACTTTTAATCAGCAAAAGCATTTTGACTTAATTATAAAAAAATATATTTACTCTATTATATTATACTTATCTAGAACTAATTCTATATATTTACTCTAGAATATTGCACTGATTAATGTTTGTTCACAGACATTTTCTCTTGTAGCACAGCACAGTTAGTAATGCTCATATTAAATTGCTAGTTTCAATTTTATTATTCATCACTAAAATACATAAACACAGTTTTTACTCATTTTTTCATATCTACATGTTTAATTCATCTTTTGGATTTGTTGAATATTAAATGATAAGCAGTACCATTCAAGGAAAAATTACACTGTGAAAGTTCACAATATATTAGTATATTTTTGTAGTTTATTGGCATGGGGGATGATTGCTTTCAAGCTTACAAAACTAAAAGTGCTAATAATAATATCATTTAATGTATACTCAAAAAATTTTGTACTATTAAGTGGGATGTCTAACTTCTTTTATAACAAGATTTATATCACCTACGTTGCATACTATTAATTATCAGTTATTATAGTTATACATATTATCAATATATTGTATTTCATATCATTAAAAGTGCTCATTTTTTATTTGGCAAAATTTTAATATGTTTAGTATCCATCACGTCGGTTGTGACCCCACATGTGAAGTCAAAACAATGTGAACTTCTGTCAGATTTATAATATTTCCAAATACACGGCATAAAACTAATCATAACAGAATGGCATAAATGTTATGGTTAATGTGATTAATTGATTATTATAAATAACAATCAGTTAATGTGATAAATCAATTCATTACTCTAACCAGTAATTATTATTCATAATAACTGATTTATTGAAATGCAGGAAACAACTCTTAATAAAATTTTGAATATCAGTGGATGACTTTTTTTTTTTTTTTTTGCTTATTTACGAACACTCTAATTTCCAGTGTAATGCTTTATCAACTGAGATTAATTTGAAATCATGAATGATCAATTAAATTTCTTTTTTTTTTTTGCAATTGATATCGAATTTCTTGTTTTTATTTCTGTAGTTTTGGATTTTTATTGAGAATATGAGCCTCTTTTCAAGAAATGGCTGTCGTAATTGCTTTATTACTGCTTTTTCTGGAAATATAGAAATTTCAGTTAAGAATTGCTTATTCAGTATGAATCCTCATTGGACATCATTGTTTATATAATTCATCACATAAAAAAGCTAATTCACGAAGAAAATTAGTATTCAATGCTTTTTGTACAAGAGCCAGAACTTACATGAACTTGGTGCCCAGGGGTTATTTTACATGCTTAAGTTGGAAAATTACTATGTTATAAATTTAATTGGCTGCTTATAAACACACCAAGGAACTCTTTATAATGATAAGGATCAGATAGATGATGTCTGTGATTAATTTATTAATGTCAAACCCAAATCATTTTGAATTTGATTATGTTAACAGTCAGTCTTTATATAACATGAATCTTTAATTAATCTAAATAACTTAGTATAACCAAATGAGTGAAAGTAATTGACCCTGATTGGATAGCTTCCAAGAATCAACAGAAAAACCATGATGTGACAGTTTTAAATTTTTTTTAAAAAATTTGTTCTGTTTATATATGGTGGGTAATTTATTTATCTTTCAAATCAACAACATAAGCCAGCCTGCTGACCCAGTGGGTTTAGAGTGTTGAAGCAGCCAATTGAAAAAATGTATAATTATGAAATTAAAAACAAATTATATTGGGTCGCAAACCTCCACAATAAGTAGATCAGTAATTTCAAACATATAAAAACAGAGGAATTTTTTTAATCACATGACAAAACAATTTTTGGGGAAAAAAGCATTTTCACATAGGAGTAATATTAGCTTAAAAGAGCATAACCAAGGTTTTAAGCAAATATAAATTCAAATATCTATAATCAAAGCATAAATGAATAATGTAAAAAAAAAAAATGAAGCAATTTTCAAAAACCAAATCATTTAATAAAAATAAACCAGGTAATGACATATGATAAGCATTTTAGAGCAGCAAATTTCCAAAAGATTATATCAAAAAAAGGGGACCAAATCAGCACTAAAAAAATAAACTCTTAAACATTTACTTGCAATAAATGTCATATCCCAGAAGTATCCACCATTAAAATAAAAAGGAAGAAGGAAAGAAGTATGAAAAAATAAGAAAGAAAGCCAAAAACTACTTGGACATGGCCAAATCAACACATACCTGTTTTGAAAGTTTTTATGAAGGCAGGGTAAAGAAAATTTATTTCTGAGAAACCTAATCTCTTTGTAACTGTAATACTTAATAATCAGTACATTTTATGCATAGTTTTAAATACCATTGGTAATTTCTTAAATCATCTAAAAAAAGATAGATATTGAATCTTTTTATGCTGTTGTTAATGTCTTAACATAAATAAGTTGAAATTCTAGCTTGTATATATATCGAAATCAGTTCATATATTTTACTGTTAATATTTATATTTGATTAAATAATGATTTATTACATCCATATATATTTAATTTAAAGATGATTATCAATATTTGATTTTCTGTCTTTGCAGAAGAAGAAAAGAAAATGGAAGAAAAAGAGAAGAAAAAGTCTTCTAAGCATTCTAAATCTAAAAAGTGAGTGCCTTTGGCAAAATTCTTTTCTGACAAATTTCTTTTTCACTCTTTGCAGCTTTAGCTATACATATTATAAAGTAATAGTGCTTTACAATTGTTTAAACCCAATTTTGTAATAGAAGATCTTACAAACCAAGAAATATATCTTCTTATCTTTAGATTAAGTCAAAACTGTCACCACTTGTATTCTGACACCAGATTATTATTTCATCCAGTTATTAATATATCTAAACATATTATTAAAGACTCTTTAGTAATCTGAATTAAAGATGCATTTAACTAAGGAATGGGAAAATCAACAATTATGTGTTGGAATAATATTTTCCATGATGTTTTGAAAATCCATTAGCTTTTATTCATTTCATTACTGTTATGTTCTGTAAAACTAACAATCTATTGTATCTTGTAATAAAAAGAATGATGCAAAACATATAGGCTTAGTTTATTTTGCTTAGTTTCTGATTTTTATTTTTCATGTGTGTATCTTCTTATTTCGAATGTTTGAATTAAATGCCAGAAACTTATCCCTCTTAAAATTCCATTGAAGAATGGCAATCGATTGTTTCCATTGTGGAATATTTACACAAATTTGAGAATAAGACCAGTAACCAATTCATTCCTAATTGAAATTTATTAAATAAATGTACAAGTTACTAATTTAATAGATCCATATAAATATTAGATCCTACAAACTTCAGACATGGGCAACAAAAACAATCTTGTTCTACCTGATAAATTTTAATTCAAAGATCTGCTTCAGTAGACCTTGTTTGTCAGAACTGTGCAATTGAGTCTAATTAGTGGAGCTATTTTGTAATAAGCATTTGTTTTTAAATACTTTTGTTAGAACCTAATTTTTAATTTGGTGTTTATTTGAATATCAGATATCTTAATTCACTCATATTTCATTAAAAATCCTTCCAGGCGCCACAGGTCAAGATCTCCTCATCGTTCTTCTGAAAGTGATTCTGACTCAGGTTCCAAAAAACACGAGAAAAAGAAACATAAAAAGAAGCACAAACATCACAAAACAAGCCACAAGAAAAAGAAATCAAAGAAGTCGCACAGACACCACCGAGAATCAAGTTAACAGTCCAGAAGTGCTTTTTAAACTATTTCAATTTTAGCATATTTTTTTAACATGACAAATATGTTTTATTGCATTGTAAACTTTGACAGTGCTTTAAGACTTCCGAGTTTCATTTAGATGAGTGCATTTCCCTTTTATTCAGAATTATGTAACAAAAATCTCAAGCTGTGTTTTGATTCTTTTATCATCTATATTTATTTTGTTGCATTGGGTTGCGAATATGATGCTGTTATTCAAAAATCCAGTGCATCCAAATATGAAAAATACCACTGAAAACCTGTATAGTTGTATGGGTTCAACTGGATCAGAATTTTTTTGTTCATCGTCATGACTGTAAATATTGTGGATTAATGAATTAATAATTACTTTTTATATAAATAATAAACTTTTTTTCACAAACTTTTATAGATGATTAGTGTTTAGACATATATTTTTACATAATTCCAATCCCATATTAACATGCACAAACGTCATGAATAGTTTAAGTTTTTTTTTCAGAAGGAATGTCTAAGAACTTTACACTTATTCTCATTTTGCAACTAGTTTTTTTTTCCTTACTATTAGAGGAGTATATTATGCCTTTGGATCAAAACTATGAGCTCCATTATGTAATTTCAAACTGAGACTTAAACTAAGAAATGAAATAAAACCAATGTTTATAATTCAAACACAGCATTTATTATTTTGTTTTTGGAAGCAAATTTCTACCCAAAAGAAGAATGATTATATTTTTAGAATAGGAGTTACATTAAAATTTGGTTTTTTTTCATTAGTATATTATGTGTTTAATTGCAAAATTTTCTATTGCATCAGTTAGCAGTATGTGTGAGAGTTGGAATTGCATTTGTGAAGTAAAGCAAAAACTTTACAATAATTTTAATGCCTCAAAAAATATTTTTTATGTATTCATATTACTTTTCTACACAGTTCTCTTCAAAAATGTGCTAAAAATTTGCCCAAATTGGATTTTATTTTGTATGGGTATTACCAACTCCCTATTGTTTTGAAAGGTTAATGGTCAATTATGTTTTAATTTGGAACTTCATACTTTTATAATTTTGTTGACAAATAGCACTTTTTTAAAATAACATTATCTTGGAATTTTTTAAAACTTAATAATTGATAATATACATAATAGTTACATACAAACCAAATTCTTAAAATTATTTATTTATTTGCTTCCTTAATACAGTAAATTTTTGCAACTTCTCAGGTTTCCATTTCCATGTACTAAATATTTTCCAGAATGCACTTTTTGCTTCTTGATAAGATTTTGCCATTTGTTTATAATCGAAGTATGTATAATTATCTTTGACTTCAATTGGCATTCTGAAAGAAAACAGTAAGAATTAAATCTAACAAACAGACTTCAACAGAATTTTTACTAACAATTTAAGTATATAAAAGAATGTTCTTTGTAATCTTGGATAAAAATCTCATGAACTTGAACCAGCCAGGAGATATTTTTATCATTCTAAAAATTTTAATTATATACATATATTGATAAAAATGCCAATCTTCAGAAATAATGAGATTGCATATTCTTCTGATAACTCAATCACTTCAACACACATTTATGTAGAACTGTTATAAAAAATTGCAGCTAATAATTTGTTTCAATTGTTACAGTCATATTAATCAGATATTTTTTGAAATCCAATTACAATTTGCAAACAGTAGTTGACATGCTTTCTGTCAGAAGTAGTTAGACATCTTACTAGAAGCAAATATTGAAAATTGAGTAAGATTTGAATCCATTATTTTAGCAAACAATTCAATCTGACTTTTAACTTCCATGATAAATGTTGGGAATATGATACTCACACATTTTTGCAATGCCTTCAAATTATCCATATAAAAATTATATTAACTGCTGATATATGACACAAGCAATTCTAATTTTTTTTTTTTAAATAAACAGTTAAATTTGATTGTGACATGCAATATAAATGAAAGAGCATTACAGATTGCAGAGTTTAAAATTCTTCTCTGACAACACTCAATTTAAAAAATTTATTTGCAGAATGTAGATCCAAGAAATAAATGTTTTAAAATTTTTTAAAATAAGAATCTAAATGCAATAATAAAAAAAATAGAAGAACTTGATTAATAATAAATACATTAGTTCTTTTTTGCATCTATTTAAAACATTTTTATGCCTCTCCTAACCACTTGAAAAAAATCTAAATGCTTTAGCTAAAAAGAGACAACACATATAAAAAGAAAAGTAATCCAGAAGACCAACTTTGACATCATACAAATTTTTGATAAAATATATTATACATGATATGTGTTATAGATGATAACATGTGAATATAATTATTATTTTCAGCCAAAGTTTCCAATAATATTGGGAGTAAAAAAAATTTAAATGGAGAAATTTTCACTTACGACGTAGAATTTTCAGACATCACTTCAATAATTTCTTGAAACTTTTCCAATAACAAACTTTTGCAAATACTGACTCTGCAAAAATACATAGGTTTCAACATCAACAAGTTTGAAACCAATAAGAAAAATTTGTTTTTCCCATTTCATATATCAAAAGAAACATTCTTTACATATTTTTATATATAACACATAAAAAGAGCAAATTATTTGAAAATTCAAAAAGATTCAGAAGAAAGTATTTCTGTAAAGACAGACAGCCTTAAAATTTTCATAAAGCAACTAGTAAAAAATATTATGAATTCTTTGGACTGTAAAGTATTCCGATTTATTTGAGTGTATGTATTTACATAATGCAATTTTTTTTTTTATTATAGCCACAAAAGTTAACATTTTGTCTAATTCTAAAACTTTATAATAAAAATTTTAATTCATGTTGATATATCTTGAAATCTGATTAATGAAATAAGAAAAACATAAATTTTTATGGAAAAAAAAACTGTTAATTAAACCTTTCTTTTCACAAAAAGAAAAGCACGCTGTTTGGCTTGGGCTCGAGAAAATTTGAAGTAATATTTTATACTGAAGAGTCTGAGAATTTCCACATGTATTTTTATTTTTTTACTCTAAAAACAGCATTCTCCTTGACTTTCTCATTCAAGTTTTAAATAAGGAGTAACAGAATCACTATACTTATCAAGAATGAATACGCAATCCGCATATTACACAATATATACATATATATAAGTCTACTGATGATTCAGTTACGATCAGGAATATGATTGTGATTTTTTTTTTTTGAAAACCAACTACATATTTCTTAAGTTTCAACAGTTTAAAAGGTATTTAAAAATTTTTTTTTATAAATAAATAGCATAATTACATTCATTGAGTTTCAAAACTGTATAAAACCTATACTTTGTTCCAGGAGATTCTCAATATTTTAAAATTTTGCACCACTTAAATAAGAATCAAAAATATATGCACTATCATGTGTACCAAAAATAAATGTACCCTAAAACAAAATGTAAAAAAAGATGCCATTTTACATTCAATAATTTTTTTTGTAAAAATAGGCTACCAAAAATACTCTAATGCAATATTAATGATACATGTATCATAGTTTGAGAAAACTTGATTAATACCCACTATGATCTTGGAAAATTTATCAAGGTAAATTACTTTAATAACTACTTATAACAAAATTGAAACAACCAAAAGCATAACTAAAGATCAAAATTCCTCCTTATATGCATCAGTACGACAAGAGTTTGCTAATTTAGGAAAGACCCAATTTTTTCATGGAAGTTAGTATTTAACCTAAAAATTGTCATAAACTATAATGGTGAACTGATTCTTCAGTATTGTTACAAAAATCGTCTGGTGGGTGGACGTGAATGTAATCCAACAAGCAGGGGAAAAAAATGAATAAATCTTTATTCCATGAAGACTTTGTTGGGAATATATTAAATCTCTTTTCTTTTTATCGGCAGCATCAGCAAGACTATAATTTTTTAATCTTGTTGGACAGCAGTGCGATCGACGCTAACTGGAATGATATGCTGATTTGAATCACTGATTGATCCCAGTTAGCATGTCATTGAAGAAGATGTAAATTTCTTAATCGCCACACATATATAAAGGTGCAATGCTAGTTTTCTTTCTCACTTTTTACTCGCTGGTTCTCTCTGGCTTCTCCTTCCTCTTTCCGGAGAAGATGTGTGTGTGTCACGACCTGTTATGAGATATGTTAAGTATTGTTTTTTTTATTGTTATCTATCTTGTGTTATGGTTACGAGGGGTATCCATATTGTGCAGTAATAAATGTCAAATTAAAATTTAAACTGTCTCCATCGTCATTTGTGTGCATCTCTTATCTTCATGAAAAATTACATTTATCAATTCAGGTTAATTTTTCACAAGAGACTTTAGCTAAACTCTAAGCACAGGTAACAAAACTAAATAGAACTTGTATAAATTAACAACAGAGATCACCAATAAATCTCAGTTACAACATTTTCAATAGCACTTGGCATATATTAGTTCACCAACTTCACTGTTGACCAAACTCCAACTGATTCACACTTGGCTTGAGAGCTTGCTTTTTAAACCTTTTCCAACAGGAAGTGATGTCACATAGTAATCGCTAGAAGGTTCTTGATATTTCCTGCTTCTAGTAGAGACTAGAAGTTTTGTTTAATCACCAAGATCTGAGTTTATTGGCTTGGCTCCCAGTAAAAACTCTGTAAAACTTTCTTTCCCACCATAAAATTAGCATGTTAGGGTAACAACTTTACATCTTCGTAACAGTATGGAAAGATGATGTGTGAATTCTCTAACAGCTGATGATCAATATGGTTTATTGCCCTTATAGTCTAAGCCAGTGGTGCTCAAACCGTGGGTCGCAACCCCGGGTCATGAGAAAATTTTTGTGGGTCGCTAAATTCAAAGAAATTTATTTGACGATAAAAAAATATAGGGCTTTTTTTCAAAAAATGTGGTCACGACCCCTGAGAGGAGTCATGACAAAATGTTGCATAAAGTGAGGGGTTGGAAATGAAAATAGTTTACGCACCACTGGTCTAAGCTAATGGTTCCTTGGGGAATCTGCAAGATCTCCTCAGAGGGGCATAGCAAGAAACTATATAATTTTAAATACATTTTGAATTTCATAGGTCAAACAATAGGTTTCATGACATCTTCGATATGATAAATTTGCACGTATTCAAAAATCCATTTAATGCTACAGATACATGTCTACTGCTATAGAAGAAAATCTGATCAAGATGTTTTGCGTATATTCATTGAAAACAAAATTTAGCAGCATGGATTGGCAGTTATTCCAAATAATATTAAATGTCCTTTATTGTAGTCTTTTAATGGTTTTTAAAATTGATGAAAGAGGTAAAAGATTAGATTAATATTTCAGGTGTTTCTGCAATCCATGACCTATTTGGAGCACAATGTTGTACATCATTAGAGAATATCAAATCACAGAAAGAGGAGGTCAAATTAGCAGCAGGACTTTTTATAACTTCACAATGGGGAATACCCGTAATCAGTAATGCAATAGATATTAAAGTGTAGATTCAGAATTTTGGGAAGCCAGCTGATTACGCTGAGGCAGTGACAGTAATTATTCTTTGAAAGTGCAGATACAAGGTGTACCAGTTAAAAATGTGGAATTCAGATGGAAAGTAAACAGGAGAAATGGAAGAGAAGCAACAGCAATGCTTTTTTCAGAGTAATGAACCATTGCTAGCAACACATTTTTCTATCTGTCAGGTAAGGTGTGGCTACTGTCCCAATAGAACTTTCTTTCCGTGGAGACAACCAGTCAGAGATCCATTTGTCCACATCGTCGTACATTCAGAAGTGCTACTGAGGCAGTGTAAGTTCCATCGACTGGAACAAGTGAATGCAAGGGGCAAAGTTTGGTGAATATGGCAGGTGGAGTAAAACTTCCAAGGCAAGATCTTGTAACATATCCTTCACTGGTTTGGACATGTGTGGTGTCATGAAGCAAAATCACCTTGCCGTGTTGGCTGGCCCATTGTGGTCTGTTGATGATCAGTGTGTGGTTCAAGTTAACGATTTGTTGTTGGTAGCAAGCACTACTCATGGTTTAGCCGGTTTCCACAAGCTCATGATACACCACACCCTCCTGGTTGTTCTTTGTCCTTCACATTCAAATTGTTTAAACCAGTGTTCACATGTGTCTTGCGATGGTGCATGCTCACCATATACATCTTGCAGTAACTTTTCTTCACAATGCTATAACACCTCCTGAAAATGCTATTTTTTTAGCACGAGCTTCGCCATTGTTTCATACAAATATCACTCCTATGCACACCTTTAGACCATTCGACATCTGTAGTGGTGAAGTTTATTCTTGCTACCATTGCATGGCACCGTCATCATCTACTTTCATCTAAATGTGTGTTTCCTCACCACACATTCCATTTGAAAATCTGCTTATTTTAGTTACTTCTACCCACTTTTAAATTTGTTCCAGGTATTTCAGAATCACCCTATATGCCAATAGCATTGTGTGGGATGGGTAGGGGAAAGAGTTATTTAACAGAATTCATCTAAGTTCAGAAATATTAGCAATACCAAGTTTTATTAGAAGAGCACAATAAGAATAATTTATGATAGTAGTTGTTAGATTTTGCTATCTTTATCAAGAGATTTTTAATAATGAGTCAATACAATAAATTACCTAGCAGAAGGTTTGTTAATGTTCTTCTTGGTGAAACCCTGCTTTTTTCCACTTACGGCAACTTCAAGAAACCCAGGAATGTCGCACCAAATAATGGCTAAACATAAAAGAGACTTTTCTTCAATAGTGATCCTTAATAAAGTAGAATATTTAGAGTTGCAGTTAATCCTTTGGGAGTAAAATATAAAATTTTGGGATTACTGTCGAAAGGGAACAAAACTTTTAAAGATAACTCCCAAATTTTTAAAAATTCAGATAAAAAATGTGCATATTGAGAGTAGTGCACTTTTTTTTTACATTTTATCAACTATTAATTTACATATAATAAACACAACTTTAAAAAATTCTGCTAAGTACACTTTAACACCTTTGTTATCTTTGATATCTAATTACATGACATCTTCTTTTTGTACAAAAATTTGGTCATACTGATTGAATTAAGAGTTCATAAGAACACTTGAGATATTTATGGATTCCAGGAAATTTTTTTATTGAATTATAATGTTTATGAATGATTTAATTTTAGCTAAAACTTTTGAAAACACAGAGTGATCATAAAATAATGTATAGCTTGATTTTATAATAGCATAATTTAGAGCTTGATTATGAAAAGTTTGTTCAGCCAAATCTAACCAAATTTGTTTTGCATACTATTTCGACCAAGAGATTTTGATTTATGCAAAAAAAATCTAATTTTCTCCACTTGCTGTAATATGGTGTTGTGGATGCTGTTGACCAAGTTAATTTGGCTGAAAGAATTACAGATATCACAATTTCCACAACAAATTTTTATTTTGGAATCATTGATAAATGTGGCTCAATGAGTTTACACTGCTCACAGTTAGAATGTGCAATTGCAGCTGTGATTATCCCAAAATCCAAAAGTTGACACTATAATGAAAAATTTTCCAAACTGTGCAACACTTTTAACAGACAAAAGGACAATTAATTGAGCATTTCCTTGCAGGTGGCCTATATGTTTCTCAGATCTCACTACCAGTGATTTTTGGTTGTGGGGACATCTGAAAAATGTGGTTCACAAAGGTAATGTTGATATTCTAGTAATCTGAAAGGATCACATAATGCTACAAGTACAACTGCTACATCTTGCAGTAGAACATGCAATCCAAATAATGCATTTTTTTTTTTGACACTTGAGAGGTCAACACACTGAATTAAACATATTAACAATCCCAAAATAAAATTTATAGTGGAAACTGAGATTTCTAAATTCCTTTCAACTAATTGACTAAGCCAGTGTGTACAGAATCAATGTCATAGGCAAAAACTGGAACTTTTTTTGCATAAATCAAACAGTATCGGGTTTTTCAGAATAGAGCTCCCCTCATGTTATTTTAGGGCTATATAATAATTTGATACATGTTTCATGCATAGACAAGATGGTTAAATGGTCAAGAAAAATACAAACGCTTCATATTTCCTTACATGAAGCATACAATTTCTGAAAATTCACATTAGAAGAAAAAGTAATAGAAAATGATTATAAGAAATGTGGAAGTACATACAAGCTGGGCATGCAACAGAGCAACCACCAACTTCATCCTCAATACATTCTTTGCTATATTCAAACTTTAATGTGCTTTGAGATATCAAAGGCTTGTTGATGCAGTACTGAGGAGGCAGAGAGGTCATATCAGATATTCTTTCAATAACAGCACGCTCTATAGCTTTTGCATCAAATGGACATCTACATAAGTACAGAAAAAAAAGTTTATATATCACATAAGTGAGAAACAAGAGAACTCACAATAGTTACCTACCCTATTAGGCATAAAGCACCATGGAGGTAGAATTCACATATGTAAATAAATTATTTCAAAAATAGCAAATATTTTTCCTTAGTAGATGAATAAAATTATCCAAAACAAATTAAGTCTGAAACAGTTTGTGTGTAATGTGCCAGCAATTTCAGAGTTCAAAGAGTTAGTATAAATCCCAATAAATATATCAGGCAAGTGTAAGAATTTATTCATTAGGAAAGAACATTAACTAGGAGAGTTCTCCTTTAACTTTCTCATATTCTTATACAATATGGTGTGCTTTGTGCTAAATTTTGTAGCACAGGGAAGAATATTGAGTAAAAATTTTGCACCTCTTCCATTTAAATGATTACATCCAAAATTTTATACAGATTTACAATTTCAGTGTCAGGACTGCAAACGAAATTTCATCAATGCAGCTTGTTGCATTTTTGAGTTATACACAGAGAGACAGGCCGACAGAATCCTTTGGCATATTTGGTCCAAAATTTCACACAGATCTACAAGTCTGGTAATAAATCTGTATGCCAAATTCCATCCATCTAGCTTGTGTTTTTTAGTTCACATTTGTAGAATGGAAGGGAAGAGAGACAGACTTCCCGTAGACAGATTTCATTCAAAATTTGGAAGAAATCGACATTTTTGGTGTAAAGAACACACACAAAATTTCACCTGTCTAGCTTGCAGCATTTTTAGTTATGTTGAATGCTAGGTAGATACAATTTTAAAAATCCTTTTTTTTTAATTTCATTTTTGGCTCAAAGAGGTTTTAAAACATGAAGATCAATCAAAATCTGGATGTCGAATTTTTGAACACTTTCTTTTTATAAATGAGAAAGTAAAATCACAAAGACAGAATACAAAAATTGGATCACTAGCAAAATGACCTTTAAAAATACAGAATACATCTACTTAATGTGTATTAAAACTATTTTTGATTGATTTAAAATTATTTATTTATTTCATCAATTAATAATAAGCACGGATGGCTCGTGCATAGGCACTGTGGAACTGCAGGACCCCAGATATTTTCCAGTGTGTAAATATAATCTGAATTTACTTAAATTTGCCTTTGATATTTAAATCCATCAACAAACTAATAGAATTCCTTTTAGAGCTTTCAATATCCAGGGGAAATGCAGCAAAAAATGGCATACCTCTTATCATAGAGAGTAAACTACCAATATCTGCCCATACACATGCACAGCAACAAAGCACATTTATTCTGTTCCACAGTTCGTGAAGGGAAGAAGGTATTGTCAGGAATAGCACATCCTTCTCTTTTAGAGACAATAGAAGCAAGGTTTTAAATGTTTTCTGCTGCAGAAAATTTTTTCTCAAGCCTGGAGTTTGAATATAGATTTTTAAAAAATGGAGGATACTTATTGATAAATGCAATTAATAAAAAAAATATATATAGTACTATTCAATCTTTTCATAAATAAATAAGAAAGTAATATCCCCAAATCAGTATTTATCTTAACCTTACAGTTTAATGATTTTTTATTATTCAGCTGCAGTTGAGAAAAAATTTATAAATGAGAGTAAGGAATGCAAGAAAAATAACCAAAAACATTTTGAAGTTTTATTTAAATTAATTAAAAATTAGTAATTTCTTTGTTAAAACTTACTTGCATTAAATCAAAAATTTTATTATTATTTTTTATTAACTAATAATGAAATTATTTAAAATTAATTGGAAAAGGCAAAATTTAAGATACGTGGAAAGGCATCACTGTGCAATGTAGGATAAGTTACAAAAACCCCATGGTTACAATGCATGAGCTTGCCAATGACTATATGGAAAAGGAAATGTCAGAAAGAAAAATAAGGTTCTGATTTTAGAGCTATAAAATTAGTAAATGTCATTTGATTATGTCATAATATAAAAATTCTATCATGATGCAGTTTGAAAGGAAACAAAGAAGACATATCTTACTTGCCGAATATTATAGAAGACAAATATATAGGTGCTGCCAACAAAGATGAAAGCAAAGCACCTTGAATTCCACAGACATTCCAAAGAGCGATTTTGTCACTGCAAGACATGGACCATGTAGGGTCGCCACGGCCTGGTTTTGTTCTAAGTGCACCTGTGACATGAAAATCTTTTCCAGGCATTTTAGGGTCTTGAACATCTCCATCAACACATTTAGCTCCTGTTCTTTAAAAAATGGGCTATATTAATGCAAAGAATGCTAACTTAATTTATTGATACATTAAATCTAATTTACATGTATATTAAAATAAAAACAATTACTAATTTGAACTGATCACTTAATTTTATGTAGAATAAATTATTAATTCTCACTGAAATTCATAAAAATAAATGTTAAGATAGTGCTGTAGACATTTTCAAAGGAAGTTGCAGTCATTCCAAGAAAACATGAAAAATATGTTAACTGCAACCTTAAATTAGTTTTCAGACCAACGAAAGAGATAAATGATTAAATTAATATTTATTCAAGTCCGCAACCATTTGTAAGTGCCAAGTTGTACGTATAACTAGTAAACATCACATTACACAGAGAGAATGCCAAATAATCAGTTAGGACATTTATTACTTAGAAATGGGAAAACCCAAAATTAGAAAAGTAATTGGTGATTCAGTATTTTAAAGATATTCATGAAGCTCATCAGGAACAGACAATCAAGCAGTGAAAGTTAAAGTAATACTTCAAAAAGTGCACATAAAAAGGATTTATTACATACTCTAGATGATGCATCTTTTCCTAAGTAAGAATAAGGGTTTGAATGTTTTCATATTTGTTCAGATCTTTTTATGAAATTTGGAATGTTAATTCTAATTTAGATATTTCAAACGGCATCTCACTGATGATGAAAATGATTATTTTAAATTAAAATTCTTATATTTCCACCAACATTCCACTGATTCTCTTTTATAAAAAAAAAATACAATTTGCTGAGTGGACATTACATGTCTTCAATTGAAAATTGTTAATTTGTTCTGTTAAGTTCTTGGGTCAGACAATCTCTCTCAAGACCATATTGGAACTCATTTTAATGACAAATTATTGAATAGCTACACAGCTTACTAAAATCCATTAAACTCCAAAAATAGTTCTCTGTGTTGTACTCAGAACTCAACCAAAAAAACAAGTAAACCGAACATAGCAACTGTTTATTAAAATGTTGCAAAATCAAAAATGTAAGAAATTTTGTAAAATGATGTAGAAAAACATTTAATTTTTACTAAATTTTAAGAAAACACATTTGCTTTGTTAGTGAAATTGTATGAAATTACAGTAGAGTTACATGTTATCCGACATTCCATTAAACATCATACATCTAAAAATGCAATCAGAAGTTACTTCATTGGGTGGATTTTTGTTTTGTTATTTTGCAGGGTCAAGGGCAAACATTCAACCTGTAACAAAGCAAATGATTATCTCAAACTTAAAAAAATAAAATAAAACAATCTGTTTTGTCTACAGATTTATTTTTATAAAGATTTGCTTCTTTTTATTAAGGTAAGCTTAGATAGTTTGTTGGCTATAAATCCATTTTTAAATAATACA
Organism: Araneus ventricosus; assembly: GCA_013235015.1. Classification (NCBI taxonomy): domain Eukaryota; kingdom Metazoa; phylum Arthropoda; class Arachnida; order Araneae; family Araneidae; genus Araneus; species Araneus ventricosus. The sequence continues at coordinate 16,362 of BGPR01013697.1, read as the reverse complement.
CAGCACATCCCATAAAATATGATACATCACAAAAATATTGTTTAATAGAGGCTATAAAAAATATCCCTAATCTTCATTTCCTTTTTATCTGGCATCAACAACCTTCATATAATCAAGACTACTTAATTTTGTAAGTGTGTTTGTGCGTGTCATATTAATATTTGGAATTATTTGAAATTATGACAGATTTTTACTTCACAGCAGCTTTCAAAATGTTTGAGACTGGGACATTAGCACATTTGCTGTAATAAGGGCTATGAAGGACAAATAAGAAAAGAAATAAGTTTTAAATATATTTTCAAATTAATGCTCACATTTCTAAATTCAAAAACAAATTTAACACATAAAAAAAACAGTTTTAATTTAGTAGTTATCAACACATATCTATGTCAATGATTATAAAATAGAAACCTGTATATATCATGGACACCATATGATGATTTATTTTTGGAACTGCTTAATTCATTTGTAATATCCAGTTTCAACTTCTTGGGTGGATTTTCATCACTATCACTATGAACTAGTTCCCCTGAATTTTCTTCATCTTCAGAGTTTTTAGGAAATATAGCAGCATCCCCACCTACAAAATCATAAGCAATTGTTTTTCTATAAATTTACCTACATAAAAATTATAAAATATCACCTAAAAGTAAAATTTTAAAGTGACAAGATTATAATGCATCTACTTACACAGACAAAAATAACATTTAAAGTGCATAAACTTATCTTCGATATATTATTGGATATATCTCATAGAGACTGAAGTTCTCTCTTACTAAGAGACAAATTTCAAATGGAGTTACTGTACTGTATAAATTGTTCTTAATTATTAATATATAGTTTTAATAAGTCAATCAAAGTAAAGTGTGCACTGTTCCAAAGTTAAAACATTAAATATATTTTTTACACTATTCATAATTTTGCAAAATACCCAATTTTTATGAAAATGGATTTTCCAGCAAGTAATTCTTCACCCATTTAAAATAACACTACTGATAAAGTAACAACTTTCAAAGCGTAGCGACGGGGGGCAAGAGGAGTATAGATGCCCCAGACACCTGTTTTAGGGAGTGCCACGGAGTCAAAATATTACTGCGTTTATACATTTTTAAAGCAAAATATGACGAGGGAGCGTAAAAATAATACCATACCCATGGAGCCAACTTAAGCTTCTTAAGAAACTGATGACAACTAGGTTAAAAAAAATATATCTTCCGGGGGACACTTACTCTCGCTACGCCACTGGAAATGGAAATAAATCCTAAAACAGATACATGTGGACTTTAAAATACATTATTATACTGGTTAATAATCAGTGATTTCATTAACCGAGTGATCAGAGAACAATTTAATGAACAAAACATCTTCATGACAGATTTTTATTTTTGGAGAAAGATCAGAGTTCATCTTCGTTTAAACATCACTTGTTACATGCTGATCTTAATGTAATGTCATCTTAAATGATAATGAACACCTTAAGAACAAACACAAGAAACAGGGTTGTGTGTAAGATTCATAAGACTGCATCTACTCTCATCCGTTGTCACCATCAAAAGAGAAAGAACAAAGAAAATGGAATATCAAAGAGTTGCTAGGAACAACAGTGAATTTTTCAGTTGAATAGATGAAAATGGAAATCGAAATGAAAGATGAATCCACAGTGATAATTTTATACTTCTATAAATGGTTTCTGAAATGAGATTATGACAATTCCACAAATAAGCTTTTCTGCACTATGCAACTGAATTCTTTTCTTTAGAACTTTTGTACATGTTTTTCTGAACTTCTGATTTTTTTTTAAAAAATAATAATATTTTAAAAGCAGTGAGATGTCAATAACCATGCTCACCATAAAATTTTGCAAGAAATACTACAAATCAGTACTCCAGATGAATTCCTCAAATTCCCATGAAAATCAATGATCAATTAATGGATAATTTGGGTAATCAACATTGTAAAAATTAAGTTTCTTAACTGATCACCTACAGCATAGTGCACAATCTTTTCTTAGGTATATTACAAATTTTTTTCCCCTTGAAACATTTATGAAAGATACTTTGTAATGTTTAATATACAAATGGTTTATAAAGGTATGAAACAATGAATTAAAGGAAAATTTCAAGTCTTAATAAATACCATAAGATGAAGTATGAGCATTCACAATTTTAAAAAATTTTAATTTTCTTGTACTATAAAATTAGGTAAGTAAATATAATATATCTAATGTTTCTTTCATATTTTAAAACAAAGAATGGCAGAAAAATTTCTTACATGGAACATGACTCACAAAAAGATGAAAAGCAATTCCAGGCTTTAGACTAAATTTTGTCTCTGTTTCATTATAAGTCAAAATCTCAGAATCTTTTTTATGTAATACTAAAAGCATATGGTGCATCAACAATCTGGAAAAATAAAACAAAAATAGAGAATTTATGTTTACTAGTCTACAAAACAGAAAGATTTTGTTTTTCCATCAACAGATGGAAATTGAACTAAAGAGATTAGATTTTCAATTCATTTTGATAAATCAGAACAAACAGAAGAGCATTCTCAGGATGCAAAAAAGTTTGATGATCTTTTAAAGTCTTCACACAACTCCAATATTCTGCTATTTTATGAAATGACAAATTGACAACATAAAGTAATATAAAATGCTTATAAAATAATATTAACATCTAACTAAGACTGCATCCAAGCATAATACATGCCTGATTCTAATAACTATGTGTCAGATTTGAAGTTGTCAACATCTGAACCTTTTCAAGCCAATTGAAAAAAAAATGATTAACCAAACTGTGTTTGAAAAGTAAAAGTGGAATATTGTATAGGCATATAATCATAAAATAGGAATAAAACAATTTTTTGTAAGATCCCTTATTCTGAATATAGTTTACATTCATAGCAATATAGTTTTAGATTCATATGTGGGCATACTTTAAACCACAGAGTGGGCAATATTTTTTTCCTAAAATATTACTAAAAGTAATCATTTATTAATAAAAAAAGCTTTGATAAGGAAACATGAATATATATATATATATATGGTCAATGTGGATAATCGGTTATTGTGGATAACTGACTTTAACTTAAGGTCCAGATTCAACTGGTTTATGGGGGAACACCTTTCCCCAGCAGTATTTAAGGCACATATGTGCCACCATCTTCCCTTTTTCTATTTTGGTTTCTGCGCACATCACGTTGATCGCTAGCCATAGGTTGACTCGACAATTCTAAAATCATCTTAAAAATTATGTTTACTACTTAAAGATAAAAATAACTACAATAAAGAAATGGTTCCAATAAATATGTGCCGTTTTTTCCCCAAAAATCTTCATACATATATATAACATCAACAACTTTTTCGGACATATAGAGACAGGTTAAATGATTTCCAAAATGCTAGTAAAGTAAAATTTCATTTATTTCAGGATCATTCTTTCCTCAAGAGAACAATCATGGTAATTTAACATTTTAGATGATATTTGAAATATCTCACAATATGACCAAATTTGTGAACGATGCCACAAAAGAGTATAGGCAGAGTACAATGTGCATACGTCTTAAATACTGCTGGGAAACGGGAAAAATCTCGAAGATCTTGTGACTTTGTAAGTTAAAGTAGAAGTGCATTTATCTAAGATTGAAGTAGACATAATTCATTCATAATAAAAAGTTAGGTGGCATTAAAAAATTATTTAATTTAAAGAAAACTAAAAATTTAAATCATTACATATATATTCATTATTTAAAATATCAGAGAAAGACAATATTTGTATTACATACATGTACTTTTCTGTTTTTGAAATCTCATATAATCAATAATTAAGTGAAAATATGAACAGATAGTATAATATTTATTATACAAAATGTTCAAATGTTACTCTATAAATAATTTGTCACAATATGCTTCATAGTTTAGAATCGAACAAACTTACTTAATAAAACTCCTTCGAGCAAGAACTTCTGCATGACTATCAAAGATAACATCCCCTAAAACATCAAACATTTTTCTTAGCAATACAGAAGCTACACAGATTAGAAGTTTTATTTTACAACAGCATAAATGCAAGCACATGTATTTAAATCTACAAAGTTAATGTAAAATAATCAACTAACATACCTTTGTCAGTTAATTGAGAAAATCCTAAGCATTTTGTACCTGTTGTTAATGTAACTACCTTTAAACCTAGAACAAATGAATATTCAAATTGTATTTTTTGTTACAACAAAAATTCAAAAGAACAATGACTATTTACAAATTATGGTCACGATATATTATGAAAAATTTAATATAGTTTTTACTGGGTTCAGAAAGAAATCAGTAGAAATTCATATATTTGCAGACCTGCCAACCTCCAGATTTGAAAAAGAGGGAGACATTTTCAATTATACATACATTATTACAAATGTGCAGCAGTGCCAACATTTACTTTATTTAACTCATGTACAAATAAGGCGGAAGGGGCCTTAATGAGACATTCTTTTATTTTGGCTATATTTTTCTCAAAATTTTATTTTTTTACAAAATAAATGAAAATGTATTTTTTAAAATTGCTTATCTGGGTTTTTAAAATAATCTGATCAGTTTTTTAAAAGACACTTGTTTAGTCCTCACTCTTCCATACATATTTTATATCTAGATAGTATTGCCAGTATATATTATTGACTTACCTATATATTATTTTTTGTACTTCAGAGCTTTAATTTATGGATTTACATTTCTTCAAATACAAATTTCTTGATTCTACTTTTTTTCGTATTTACAATTGACATATTTAAAGTTGAGTTCTACTTACAAATAAGTCCTATTTACAAATTACATGATAATGTACTTTTACTCCTTTAAAGAAGAAGTTGTTGCAGATTTTGCCCTCTTTAAAAATTGAACATCAAATTCTCTTTTAAAAAAGGCTTTTGCATTCTTGACTTCACAGTCAACAAATTTCCCAAAGTCTGATTTGAAAGTGAGGATCTAAATTTTGTGTGTGTCTTAGTAAATAAGCTAAAAATGTTTTTGCTGTGCAATACGCTTATGTTCCAGCTTCTCGAAAATACTAAAAAGCAGAAGGAAATCGGTGGGAGGTGGGAGAAATTGTTAAAAAGCTGGAGACTCCCACCAAAAGTGGGGCAGTTGGCAGGTCTGTATGATCAAGTTAATGTGGTTGATCAATGATATATTTCTTCTAGTGGCCCTTGAAACCGTACTACCTTTTTATTTGCTCTAATACGTATAACTAAATAATCATCATCACTTCATATTATTAGGAAAATAAGCAATGAAATGTAATCATATTAGGATAATTTTGCTAAGATTAGAAACACTTAATAAAAAAAGATCATTTGATGTTTTTAATGTATTTCTTTCAATTTTCATCCAGCTATTTTGCTTTTTCACTATTAAAAGAAAAACTCTGTAAGATATTTTTACTATGTTGTTTGATATTCTGCATGCCATACAATATCATGAGCATATTGTAGAAATTTTATAGAGCATGCTGTGCTATTTGGGTTCAAAAAACATTTAGAAAAGATATAACCATTTTTCATTACTAGGTTAGTAACACCATTCTATATGATACAAGTTTATTTTTTTTCTGATAGTATTCTCAAATTTGATTTAATAATACAGATTTTGAGGTTTTGTTCTGAATTTCTCTTTTTAGTTTGCTGTTGTCACCTAGTATAAATGTTGGTGTGAAATATCATTTTTCCTTTTAATATGACAGACGCTGAAATATATTCAAGTGTACAAAAAGTAGTACTAATCTAATGCTGGTGTAAAAAAAAAAACTTGGCAAAAAAATTCCTGTCTTTTAGCAGCATTAGGTTACTATATCACAAATCTGATGTGCATTTTGACTGCTCAAGTTTTTCAAAAAAAGTATCATTCTATTAATTTGTTATGATTTTTTTCATAGTCTCTTTAAGTACTAGCAGTATGCACACAAAGTTGTCTGCGGAATCAGGACTTCAACAAAATGAAAAAAAAAAAAAATCGTCCACAATGACACGAAAAAGTTTTCAAAACAAAAGATACAAATTATTGATTTTCCCACTTATTTTTCTTCGTGATAATAACATTTGAACTGTAGAAAACAGTACAGAGTACCATAAACTTCGAAGCCACATTATGTAAATAGCCCCTTGAAGTCATATTTCATTTTTCTAGTCTTCTCTAACTAAAGATATCTGTCAAATATTCGACTATCAAACAGTATAAAAACAAAAAAAACTAATAGAATGATCTGTCAATGTGAAGCAATGGGGTTATGATGTCATGTGATTTCGCCGAAATGCATGTTGGGAAAATACATCATGCGACCTTGATTACGAAGAATTGTGAAGGGAATTTTGAAACAAAAATTTTTTAACACTTCAGAAAAAAATTAATTAAAATTCAACCAACTGTTCAATTTTAACCATTCTTATTTTAAATTAAGGAGAAATGTTATATTTATTACTTCAACAAATTTCAAATTGATAACAAAATTAGAACGGCAGATGCAATAAACTGAAGTTCCAAATTAAGTTTTTTAGGGTTAACGGATTCTTCTTTAAAAATTTCTCAAAATTCAGTAAATTACGTTAGAAATTCAAAACTAACTTTATTAGAACAGAAATTGTTTGCTCTTCCTGATGGTGTATCTAAGTTAGGCTGATGCAAAACAATCTTTTCTCTGGATCGTAAAACAACAATACCATGACCTTTGAAGGTCACGACAGTACCCCCTCAAGCTTGCGCGAAAAGCTACGGCACATTTTACACAGATGTTAAAGAAACTCTTTTAGCTCATCACGGAAAAAACTTTCTCATAATTCAGCAAATTATGTTAGAAGTTCAAAGCCAACTTATCAACCATGTCAGAATATTCCAGCACTGCTTAATTTACCACTAAACCCTTGCATCCAACGAAATGATTTCAAATTATTCCTAGCGAAACATGCTAAAAAGTGAGGAGGGAATAATTCCGAAAGATGGCGCCAGACGCAGCCAGGGAAAAACTGACAGTTTCGGAATAGTTCTTTTTTAACCCTTTAAGAAAAAAAATTATTAAAAATGAATGGACAAAGATATTTTAACAGTTCTTGTTTTAAATGAGAGATAAATATTTCTGTTGTTACCACAAAAAAACTGAAAATCATAGCTTTATTAGAATGTTGGATGCGAGGAAATAAAAATTGACAGTTAAAAATATAAGGAAAAAGTGACTATTTTTAAAAAATTTCACAAAATTCAGTAAATTACGTTAGAAATCGTTTGCTCTTTCTGATGGTGTATCTATTTTTTTCGTACAATTATCTGAAGCCATGCTATTGAGAAATTAGTGAGAAAAATCACCCAAAACAACATAAAATATTAAATAAAAAATTTTCTAGATAAAATTTTAAAATTCCGGCTTCGAGGTGCATTGAGTCACCATTAAGACTACCTGTGTGCCAAATTTCAAGGCTGTAAGTGTGAAAGTGCGATAGATTCATCTGGACATCACAAACATTGCCTTTTATAAGTATAGATTTATACATAGTTTTAAACAAATATATCTGTTTATATGATGAATTATTTTTCTAAGCATGAAAAAGCAAAACAAATATATCTGTTTATATGATGAATTATTTTTCTAAGCATGAAAAAGCAATCTCTTATCTTTTTTTCTTCACATAAAATAGCTATGTAGTCTGAATAATTAACTGAAATGCAAACTTAGCTTTTATTTAAGCATTTTAAAGCAGTTTTGGTAGTCATGAGAACACAACTTTTAGCAACAGTGTATAAATATTCCGATAATATTTTTCTCAAACCTCCAAAATGTAATTTCTTCCTCCTTTCAGATATAACATTAACAGAGTACACACAGTAACTTACATCTTAATTAAGGAAATTAGATTTGCTGAATTTCAGACCTGAACCTGCAAGATAGGTACTGCAACAAGGGAGGGTCTAATTAGGATCAAAAAATAAAAATCTGGATTTTATCAGATAATGTGGGACATCTGGTCAAATTACTAGGCACTAAGATAGTACAAGCTTGTGTATAAAGAAAAGTAGTAATATTCAAGGGAATTACAATACTAAACTGCAGGTGGCATCAGGTCTAAAACGATTCAGAATTGTGTGCACTACCACATATTTGATGACAAAGACATGAAGGACAAAAGCAAAAGAAAAAAAATGATGGTTAGCTGCAGTGAGAGAATTTTTCGATTCTTTCACCGAAAACTGCCAAAAATTTTATACACCTGGTGGCCAACTAATGATCAGCGAAAAATAGGAACCCTTTCGTAATGCTCATTTGTTCATATGCCAAATAAACTTTCTTCTTTTCCTATTTGATCTTCTGTTCTTTTTCTCTACTCTTGTCTATTATGGTTCTGTAACAGATTAAAGAAATAAACTAAGAAATTCTAAGCAGAGAGTGGAAAAACGATCTCCATATGCCGCCCCACACAAATTTTACCAAACACCAGCCCCTCCAATGAAGGGTTAAGGCTGTTTGATCATTTTATAAACAACTAATCATAGAAAACTAAACATTTCTGAATGTGAATGTAAACAATTCAAAAATCAAGAGATGATTAATTTGTTATTTCTTACCCCCTTCCACTTCAATGCATTTGTAAATCAAAATAATTTTTCTAAACTACTTTTTATTTTTAAAAAAATTGAATAATTTTGTATAATTAATCAGAATACAAGCCCTAAAGTCAAAATAAAAATTAAGATTGAGAGATAATCCTTAGTCAAATAAGTTATGAATTTATACTTCCTCATGCTTAACTTCATGTCATGGATATATTAATAGTTTAAGAAATTACAAATGTAAGGACCAGTGATGCAGTTGTAAAATAAGTAGTGCTGGGACGCTCTAAAAACAGTGCCGGAACACTCCAACCTGTGTGACAAAAATCAAACTGTTTTAAGGACGTTTTCAAATTTTTTTCTCATGATAAAAAAGCAATGCCAAACAGCATTCCAGCTCCACTACACACCTGGTAAGGATACATTTTTAATAACAGACAATGCATGGGAAACTGTGAAATTCTTAAAAGGATGACATTACGATAAAGGATTGGATAGAAATTTTGATTTGCTTTATCACCCAGAATCTAACATACAAATAAACTCAGTTAATGCTTATTGTACTCCACAATCACACTAAAAGTTAATGCGATTCTCAGAGAATAAAAGTGTTGTTAAACTCCTTCTCTTCGCATCAAGGAAAGTTTAAGCAACTTTATAAATATGTCTTTAACACTGAAAAATGAATAGTATCAAAGGTGCGAATCGTGCAAAGAATTTTAAAGCAATTTTACTTCGCTTAGGATATTCTTTACTCATTACAATGCCAGCTAGCAAAGTCCAATCTCTAATCCCTTGTGGCTTTCCCTTTTTAGGCAATTTTTTAAAACGTTCGTAGCATAATTTAGATACTTCGTCAGGTGAATTCATTTTAGTTTTTATAGATATTAAATTTCTATAATAGTCTACAACTCGTAATTGGTACTCTCGTGTGGTAAATTTCGTCTAATGCCCCCTATAACATCAGCTCCATTTGAATGTCTCATATAAGACGTCTGCTCCAGAACAAACTCGTCTTAAGTCACGTGATATCCGTTTCTAAGGTAAACAAAACAAAAGCATGGAACTAAAGTAGTAGTGAATTAATAAAAATAAAATGAATTTTATTTTTCTCCGAAAGAAAATCAAGCTTTATAAAAAGAAATACTTCAAGGAACAAAAAATATAAGTTTCAAAGGAGAAATTTGACATAAAATATTTAAATATATATATTTTCCATTCATATCTGAGAGATAAATGATAGTTCAGCTTAAAATATTTGGAAATTGGCTAGCAACTCCAACTTCTCCTTACTTCTGATTTGTTTTGTTTGTAAGTTATATTTTTTTGCTGTGTTAAGTTTTGGATATATAATAAAATATTTGCAGTCTGTCCCTCAAAATGTCGTATTGTGTTTCTCATGGTAAATATTGATTTAAAAATAATCAGATTATGTAATAATTCTTTGTACGCATCCTTTGAACATATATATGATATCGTGGTTTCTAAAATTACCGGCATGAATGATTTATTATGTAACGGTGCTATACGGAAAACTTTCATTTAAACGTTTTATTTGAAATGGGAAATTAAATTTTATTGAATCCGTGTTTATTTAGTTGTGAATATTTATCTACTTATTTATGTTGATCATACGTCTCTCCTCATAGTAGGATGAATTTACCGGTTTGAAATGTTTGTGTTCTTTACTATAAAAATTATAGGTACATTTCTTCTTAAAATAGTTATCCTTTGTCAAATACATATAGCCTGTACCAAAATATTTCAGATTCTGTTTTATATAAAAATGCGAAGGAAAAATAAACCTGTAAGTGTTATAATTTATTTACAAAACTTAAGTGTAAATTAAATTACTTTTTTACAATAACAGAAATGCATTAAATTACCTTATATATGTCATTTCTATAAATTTATGAATCTTTTATATTCGTAATAATTCTAACTAAGGTTTATGTGGTTTAAAACATTTGACTGCCTAAAATTAGAAATCTGAAACATGTTTGTTTGCCAAACTTAAAACTATAATCCATTGCAAATGTATGATCATAAACATCAGTAGTGACTTCTTTATCTCAAATCATCAAATACTATATGTGTGTCAAAAGTTGATGTAATATTGCATCATGTTCTAAATCCACGTTCTTTTCTTATACACAAGTGCAGGGGGAAAAAAAATACTTGCATATTGTAAAGAATTTTTTTTAAAAAATCTGGAAATGTCTGGTGTATGAGTTTTGTTTTTTCGAGCTGTTGTAAATTTTGAGTTACTTAAAAGCATTTCTTATTTTCTTAAAAAGAAAAGAATTTGCTTATTTTTGTGGATTAAGGTTTATTTTCCCTTCCTTCTCTAGATAAAAGTTTTTAAGAAAATTGCAAACTTATTATCAGAAATAGGAAGTTATATAATTTTATTATCCTTTGTATATGAACTTTGTATGGAATTTCTGTTTAAAATTGTTGCATGTTTTCAAAATTAAAGTCCATGAGATTTGGTTTAACTGTCAGGAGCACTCCTTGTATTACATTTGGACTCGAGTGTATTTAAAGGTTTTAGTGAATAATGTGTAATCTTATTTTCTTATTGAAAAAATCTGTTATATTCAGCGGTTTTTATGGAACATCAAAAAGAAACAGATCTTGTGGTTAAACATGACAATTATTTTATCTCTCCTCTTATACATGTAAAAAATCTTGAATGACCCACCTCTGTGGAACATAATTTAATTGAACACTAGTTTATCTGTAAAAGGCTGCATTAGCCTACAAGGTTCGAAATCCGATTGAACCAAAAATCTGCCATGTATATGTGGCCTGGGGCACGTGACATAAAAATTTTGAGAAGCCATCATAAAATAACCCTAGTGTTGCTTTAAAATAGGATGTTAATATAACTAAGCTAAGCTCATGTGGTATAAGCTTGTTATGAGACTCATTAGTGAAACTCCTTTTTGTAAGCAGTTGACTGTGACATAGATAAAGGGAGGCAAGGAGAGGCAGTCTGACTTAACCAGACTTTATAAAAGAGTTGGCAAAATCAGACGTGCAGGGAAACAGTTATATAAGTAAGAAGAGCAGAGTCACCAAATATACAACAAAATAATTAATGTAATTAGTTATATAATAATTATAATATTTTTCGCCTTTTGTCGGTAAATTCCTGATACGTAAAAGAAAGACTGGTGGTGGATATATGATTTCACTATCTTTCTGCAGAGATCAAGGGTGTCAAATAACTAGTTATGTTACTAATAAATGTTTTTTCCTGGGATTTATTATTTTTATTTTGAAGCTTATTGTGCCCTATGCAACTTGTAAAGAAAGAGTGGCATGTTCCAACTTCGTCTCGTGTGGTAGAAGTTGCAGCTATGCCATTTGTTGTCGATTGATTGGAAATCTTGAATTACCCTCCAAGTGGCCAATTATTTGGATCTTCTAATTTCCAGATGAGTTAAATGAGCTTTTAAAAAGGATAAATGACATTTTTTAGCATTTAACTCAATCTTTGTTATCTGAAGAATGTTAGAAACTAAACATTAGGAATAAGAAAAAGGGGTTTGAATATTTTGTTATGATTAATACCATTGCATCTTGATTGTTAAAAATATTGTGTATTGTTTAGAAACATCATTAGAAAACATTTCTGTTAATAATATAAGTGCAAATTCCTATGCTTTTGATGTGAAACTACTGAGGTGTTTACTATCTATAAGAAATTTAATATGAATTGTCCTTAATGAAATTATCTTATGTATCATTGAATTTATGTAATTTATATTCATTTTTATCCACTTTTTGGCAGGCAAGGACAAGGTAATGTTCCTTACCAAAGAAGATCTCAAAGGTCCAAGTTCTATTGTTTTACCAGAATCTGATGAACCTAGAGGTTTGTTTAAGTTTCATGTTAATATAGCTGATTTGACTTTAAAAGAAGAAGAATTTTCTTAATATTTATTTCCATTCCATTTTCTTTTTGGAATTCACATCTCAAAACTTCTCTTACTTTTCTTACCTTTTTTTTAATAGCAGAATTTAACATTTTTTTTCTTTTTCCCAATTCTCTTAATTTCTGATTAAAGGCACAATGCTGTTGCATTGTTAAAAGAGAAAGGAATTATTTCCATACTAACATTATGTTCTGCTGTTTAGGAAGAAATTTGTTCTTAGGAAGCATATTTCCTTTAAATAATGCATTATTAATATACTGTCACATACTTATTTCATGTTTAACCATTTGATTCCTAAGGGATATTTGAAATACAGTGTTGAAAAATCTTAAGCTGGATGATAATGCTTATTTTATGTCAAGTTACACCAAAGTGCCTCGATGGCATCTTTCACTTTTAATGTTTGTTTTTTTAGATTTGACTGATCAAAATACATCAGTTGTGAGTGCTACAATATGGACAAAACTGGGTTATGCACCAAAAAAATAAAGCATATCAGTATTTTTGTATGCTTTTTGACATGAAATTAGAACAGTGCAATCTGGCTCAAATGGCTAAAAAGTGTATTAAATGTATTTTGTTATATTTCTTTTTTTTTTTTTTTTTTTTTTTTTTCTGCTACCGCCTAAGGACCAAGTTATTTTGTAACCTACGGTATTTAGGACGAGTTAACTCAGGATAAATCCTTAAATGGTTAAAACATTTCTTTTTGAAATTTTACTTAATCTGCTTTAAAACAATGTGAATTATAATTGTTCTGTGTTTTTCATAAATATTGAATAATGTTTAGAAATTTATTGCATCAAACATTACTTCATTATTTTCTTTCTAATCACTGTTGTTTATGTAATTTGCTGATTTTTTACTTCCATATTTTAGAATGTATATATTCGTAAGAACAGTTAAAAAAAACTATTTTTATTTTTATTTTTTAAGAATACAATTTCTAGTATTCAACCAGCTGTATGTTGTTTTGTTTAAAGACAAATTAAAATATTCATATTTTTGATTAACAAATTGAGATTTCAAACCTTCCTTGAAATATATTCTTTCCACGCCTTGCATTTTCTTTCTCAATAATATCCTGACCAACTTTACAGTTGGTTATTTTTCGTGTTATAGCTTCTTTAATAACAGTAGGGTTATATTCAGAGCTTTTCTATCTGTTTATTGATGGCTGGTAGAAGAGACTTGGTTTTGTGATCAGAAGTTTGCAGGTTTGAGATCTGATTCTCCTCATGATCCACTAGGCATGTGGGCTTAGTGCACGTTATATCTACCATAGAGAGCAACAAGATCTCAATCATCATGTTGATTTGTTGTCTAAATTTATGAGAATAAGAAGTCAGCTGAGGTGTCATCTGACCATGGTATAAACTTATGAGATCCATCCCAAAATAGCTCTCATGTAGCTTCGAAATGAGATGTAAATATAACTAAGATTAACTGGTCTGATTAGTCTGGTTATTCAATAAAGAAAGTGAGATAGGTGGAATAATGGAAGATTCCACTGCAAACAATGAAATGTGGTGCCTTCTCTGACTGATGTCCATGCATTGTTGCTTATTAGTGAGGAAAATATCATCTGGTTGGTTATTAGACCATTGATTACATTAAAATGTTTTTAAAAGATTATTGTGTGCAAAAGGAACTTCTTATAATAGATTACGTTTTTAAGCTTGAAAAATCTGTTATCATGGTCAGTGTATACTGAAGTGTAGAACTTTTAAAATTAGACAACTTTCATTTTAAATTTAGTTTTGTTATGCAGAATATATATGTAATAAACCCATCCTTTAGTCATACCTGTTAAGGTAAAACTACTGTTACTTTCACTGTCTTAGTTCAGTTGCCTATTTTCAGTGAAATTCGTGCACTTCTTCAAAATACTGAATAAGCAATTTCTTATCTGTCACATTCTAAAAGAAGTTTAAAAAAAGGTCACAAATTTCCCATTTTGAAGTTATAAAAATATCACAAAACTAATTTTACACTATCTTTCTGTAATTTGGCGTGCAAGGAATATCCGTACAACTTCAGGTTCAATATTCCCAAAATGGTCATAAACTGGAATTAAATAAATTCCTATGGAAAGTTTAATCCAATACCTTTTTAACTGAAACCTATACCAGGTCTACAATAAAAGACTTCTAATTCTTTCTGAAATGAAGGCAGTTCAAAAAGTGTCATCGTCAACATTCATTACATGTATTACTAGTATTTAAAACTGAATTATGTTCAAGCATTTCAATTATTTGCAAATATACCTAGATCATAATAATCAGGAATTCTCAAAGTGTTGTAATTATACTTTTTGTTGCTTTCTCTGTACATGCATCAGTTTCGGTAAGCATTAAAGACTTGTTGGGAGTACGTCCCCATCCACTTATTTTTGTATTTTTAAAGGCCATTAGCATTTTTAATTTTATATAGGAATAAATGAGTTTTCATAGAATATCTATGTTGTTTTATTAGCTATTTTATTTTAAACTGTCAGTTATGATTTAACATTTTTATTTTGAAATATTAAAAAATAAAAATATTTGCTCCAAACTCACTACCTATTAATTTCAACATTATTCAATTTTATACCATATGGTTTGCACAGTACAGCCACCACAAAATCCCACAACAACAGCTTTCTCCATATAGTCAACTTCGAATTGTCACTGACTATAGATCTTTGTAATCAATAAGGTGATCCATGCAACATAAAACTACCAATAGAATTTGTGTTATTCAAAATAACAGTTGGCAATATACCCAATAATGTTTTTAATTCTTATTTTCAAATTTTTAATGTTTAAATAGAAATTTAAAAATAAAGGTAATCTGCTCTTTTTTTAGTGTCAGTAGCATGAGGAATATGTGATACTCTTAAATGTGATTTCTTAGAACTATATCAACAAGGTGTGGCTCTGTGTGAAAAGAAAATTTAGTAGAACTAGGCTAGTGTAAAGCTGAAGGGACCACAATAAACTCGGTTCATACAAAAATTTGCATTAAGAAAAACTGAGGGTCTAAAAATGAATACGGCAGAAGAAAATAATTTTTAAAATAAAAATGGCAATAAATATTTCTTTTTCATATTTAACCATTTTATAATCAATAATATATAATGAATAAATAAGCAATTAGTAGTGTAATAAATAAAGTGAAAGTAATAATTAAAATTTTTTATAGTTTTAAAAGTAATGATTTCAGTAAACAAGTAAGCAATTTTTATATGCAAACAGTACAGTTTGCGTATAAAGTTTTGAAAGGTTTTTCTTAGAGAGAAATTTCTGCTGTAAATATATTGTAAAACAGTACAGTCATTGAGTGAATTAAGGGCCTTAAAAAATTATGCTCTTAACAATCGCTGAAGTCACAAGGTATTGATATATTTATCGAATGAAAAAAATTTAGAAATAAAACCTATGTTTTGCAGCTTTTAATTTAGTCTTCGCATTAACCAAAATAAATTTGAAGTATAGGTGAGGTCTTAACACTATATTAATAAGAAATTCAGGGAATTGGAGAAAATTTCAAATTATAAACAGTTGAATATATCTAGTTTCACTGTATATTGAAACTGTTGTTTAAAAGTAAATAAAATTTTGTTCTGAATATATTTTTTTATTTCTAGGTTTACTTTTACCTAATGGTGAAATCAACTGGGGTTGTCCATGCCCAGGAGATGCAACCCTTAGTCCATGCTGGTGGAGTTCCCGAGCCCTCCCACTTTCGGGTTCTTCCACAAGAGCTGTGACCCTAAAGTGACTGCCTACAGGAATTTCGAGATGTAAATGACTGCATGGAACGCTACCCAGATCTTTTCAGCACCCCCAAACAGAAATG
>BGPR01013696.1:19939-41058 GCA_013235015.1 Araneus ventricosus | reverse complement strand
CGATATTGTACAATATTGTTCGATATTGTACAATATTGTTCGATATTGTACAATATTGTTCGATATTATATAATATTGTACTATATTATACAGTATTGCGAATATTGTATAATATATAATATATTTCTACCAGTGAGGACAGAAGCTGAGGCCACTCGAACGCTGCTTTTCACGAAGCCTTTTTCGTGTCCATTTTCCTTCCCTCTGCAACCGGTAAGAAGAAGAAGGAGAAGCAATGCAACAGCCTCCCTAATTTATGGTGGCCGGACCTGTCCTTCCCACTTCTCCCGGAGCGCGTTGTCGCGTTCTAATGACCGCTGTCATCCACAGTGGCCGGACATCAAACTTTCATGCCCTCCTCGAGGCCCCTGAATCAGGCCGGACAGAATTGGTAATGGAAGCGGGCATTTCCAGTCCAATCAGCGGAACTTTTGTTTGCGGACATCCCCCCACCCCCTCCCTCCCCCTCCCGCTTGTTTTTCCTTCGGCTGCTGCGGGCAGTTGAGACTGATTTATCACCGGGAAGAGGGGGTGGGAGGGGGCGGGGGGGCTGCCTTGTTTTGTCAGCTTTGACGAATGCAGCTCCCCCATAAAGGAATCGAGTACCAGCCGATTATTCTCCAGGTTGAGAAGAAGGAGTTTCCGGGAAAATTTACCGCTAATGGGCATCTTGCAGGTTTGGATTCGGTTCCATTTAAGCCAGGAACGAAGTGGCAGAAATATGTTGAACTCATTCGCATATCAAGCACTAGCCGCCTCTGGCGACCAGCTTGTTCGCCGGTGAAAGTGACTGGGTTTCATTTCAGTTGAATGTCTTGCGCATAATATGATATTCATGGTTCCCTGAACATCGTATTTTCAAACTTCCAATTGTGATAGACATTTAAGACCCATTATAATAGTACACTTTCACTCATTGTGTGCGTGAACGACCCTAATGGTGTCACGTGACGTAACTGTCCGCTTAATTACTATCTAATTGCACGTTGTTAGAGCCAACTTCACTTTCTTATTTCTCATGATAATTATGCGGTTAATTGGCATTATAATGGCGCTGAGCTTTTTATGTCCATCAGTACGTTAGCGAGATTAAAACATGCTGATAAAAAGAATTTAAAAGGATCAAACATAATCATTCAACTTACCGAATGTATTTCCTACTATATTTAATATGATACAGATTCCAAAAAAAGTTGATGAATTTTAAAAAATAAAGTAAAATTCATCGCGTAATTTATAAAGAATATGAAAAAATAAACGAAATCTTCGGTCCTTAGCTTTGTACAATGGAAGAGAAACACGAAATTAAATATTTGCATTAAAAATGAAACCGGTTTGAATTGCATCGAAACAATGAAAAGCATTACTAAGAAAATTATGCATAATTTAAAAAAAAAAAAAAACTTGATATAATTATTGAAAAAAACTGGAAGACAAATGAATTAGTATCGATGATAATAATTCATAATAAAGATATGTTAATGTGGTGAAAAAATGGTTTTTCTGCAAATATATTTTCGAAAGAATTTTGCTTTATTTTTAATGGTTTGAAATTATAATTAAAATTTTGAAAAAATCGCTTCTAGGTGTACATTCCCACCCTCCAAAGTATATTTATGGCGTCTGGGGCATAACATGAGTTCTTCGCCTCTAAGAGGCATTAGTGACAATTGTAAATGAGCCACTGGTAAGTATTATTTTTTCGCCCCGTCGTCCCATACATGTTTAAGAGTTGGCAGTGTGCATCCGTGGCTCATCCTAAGACTGGAGTGCGGAGCAAAAATCTCTCTCCACCCCTGCCTATAACTACGCCACTACGTTTCAGACCCCCTCACTTTTTTAAATCCAAATACAATCAAGGGTGAAAAATTATTACAATATCCAGGGTGTGTCATTTACTCTTGCTAAGCCTCTGATGAATGATAATCTGAGGCGAAGCAACCATATTTCGTCCCAGGCGCCTCCTATCCTCGCTACGCCACTGCTAGGGCGGGTTTCGCACACGCTAGATACGTGGCATATAGCAATAACTCACCCATTCAGGAGTGATGTTTAGATTAATAGATTTCATTGGCTTTTCTTTTCACTATTCAAAGCAAGCGAAGGTGCGACACATGGTATCAAGCAGGCATAATACCGATTGACCAGCATCTAAATTTAAACGCGCTATTTCGCTTAGTTGAAAACCGTTTTTAACCCTAATGATACGGGAACGTCCCAAACGTCCGAATATCACCATGAAATTGCCACCCTCTTTCGTAAAGTGTAATTGGTTTCAAACCCCTGCCGTGCGCTTTCTTCATTAGAGTGACCTGCTCAGATGGGTTGGGGGAAAATGTGGGTTTTCTTAGAATTCGGACAGTGCCAGCTGTCATTGTGGTTTTTGAGGGGGGGAGGTGAATTTCTCTTATCTTTGAAAGAAGGACTCGGGCGTTCACGAATTTTGAGGTCCCTCTATACCATAGGTCTTCGGAATTAGAGGGTTAAATAAATATTACATATAGTGATTTGATTAGTGGTTTTAATCACTAAATCGTAATCAATTAAAAACCATTAATACCATGGCTTTAGACATTGATTTGTTGGGATTTTAGACAGTGGAGATTTCGACCCCGATCCTCGACGCATCCTTTATATCATGCTAAATCTGCGGTGACTGAGACCCTTTTACGCCGATGTGAAATGGAAGCTAGAGGAGTGGTCAGGTGTCTCCCTCAGTTTCTGCCTGAAAATGTTGTCGGATCCGAAGCATTGTGTTGTGAGTGCTCATATCGCCCAGTCCATTAATGCTTATGTTTATTCAAGAAGATTGACCGTTTTATGTTTCTTCAAGAAGATTTCCCGGTTTATGTTTATTCAAGAAGATTGCCCGTTTTATGTTTATTCAAGAAGATTGCCCGTTTTATGTTTATTCAAGAAGATTGCCCGCTTTATGTTTATTCAAGAAGATTGCCCAGTTGCTTGTGTTGCGAAAGCTCTGAATAAAACACGACAAATTTATTCTAAAATCGTGGCGGAAACTTACAGCAACAAATTACAATGGCTTGCAATTTCGGAAGAGTATTCTAATGTTAATGTGTTTGTGTTGTGGATAGAAATCTGAAATTCTAGTGTCAAATCCACATACCAAATTTCATTTTATCAGCTTATTGCGTTTCTGAGTTCCCGAATTCACAGACCGACCGACAGACATAATTCCGAAAATCCATTTTTCGGGTGCTTATGCTGGCAAGGTCATGTTATCGAATTTGAGCACCCTGTATTAGAGTTATTTGGCACACCCATCACAAACGCGAATAGGAATTTCAGCGCTTATGGTCGAAAGAAAATAACTACTCAATAAAATAATCGAGGAACTTGAAAAAAAACGAACACCTGTCGACATAACCTGTTTCCTGATTAGCACCTTATAATGTTGGCCTTCAAGTACAAGCACGAATCGGTGCCTTTTCAAAACAGGATTTTGAAAAGCCAGTTTTCACCAACTCAAATCGTGTGTGTGTGTGTGCGTGCGTGCGCGCGTATGTGACTAATTTTAACTTTTACTTATTATAATAAATATAAAAATATATTCCTATATTGGCACTGTATGAATATTTGATGAGTGATATATGTTTGTATAACATTACAAAATCTATATCTTTCTAGCTATAAGCTTGACCATATTTTGACTTTTAAGATAGTTAAGATTATAATCATATAAGGTTTCGGTTCAAGATTAAATTAAAATCAGTATAGAGTAAACTTTTAGGTTGTCTTGGATCAAGGATAGCCCTTGCCCAATCAGCTGATTGGATTAGACGGCCATGGGTACAGGGAGATCCGAATTGTGGAGATTCGTTAAAAACTTTATGTCGAATTTTTTAACGATAACAAAACTTTATCTTCGCACACGAGAAAGTACGCACTTATACACTCCTCTTCGTACACGGGTAAGTAAAAAGAAACCGCAAGTTTTATAATGGCTAGCCCCCCCCCCTCCCGTTCGAGATGGAAAATATCCTTGACAATGCAGACAATTTGAAATTTAAACTTTCGCTTATTGGGGCCGTCGAAGATTGATTCGGCTTAAGAATACGCCTTTGCACTATTTAATGGCGAGAATTTAAAGGAAAGAATAATTCCCTCCCTCCCATTGGCTGAGCGCGGGGAGGGAAAAAAATGGCCTCCCCCCACCCCCGAAGACGATAGCGGAGGAAGAGGGGGAAGTATCAACTGGTATCGACCTTCCCCTTTTGAAAGGGGCCCAATTAAAACAAAAGAGAAAGCGATGGCTCGAAAAGAATTGCAGTTAAAAGTTTTCTTTCCTCCGCTACCAGTAATAGGTGGGCTCCATTAATGAGCCGCATACTTGTCGGAAAACAATTAAACCTTCTCGAGAAGAAAATTATAAAATTGAAGGACATTAGAAAGGTGGGTGCTGCTAAATTGCCTTTGTTTAGGGAACTATTAGCATAAGCTAATGGCCGTCTTCTGGGCCGCATATGAGGGAGATCCCAAAAAAGATAAAGCGGTATTTATTTTATTGTTTCTCCGGGGGAGTTTCCGGGGAACCTTTGTTCCAGAATTAACTCTTTGTGTTCTTATTGGAGTGTTCGCTTCTCTCTTTTTTTCTCTCCCTTTCCTTTTGATTCTGCGCGCCCGTAATTTTTATGATTCTCAATTAAGAATTTTATCGTATTGTTTGAGGTTGAGTAATGAGAGGAGTTACATTTCGGTCGGGGGATCTTTAGTATTTTCCGATCCGAGATGGCTTTAATTGCCGGCCGAGGAATTAATCTTGCCCGTGGGAAGAAAGAAGAGAGAGCGCTCGAAGCGGGTTTTGGGATCGAAGAAAGATGCGCGACTGTTCCTTTGGTTTTTAAGACTCGTATTTTGAAACACTTTCAACAATGAAAGCAACTGAACGGCTTGAAATTCGAGGCAGGCCATTCCTGTTACTACAAAATGAGACACCAGTCGCATCATTTCCGTTTTGAAAATTATATTTATTAATTTTATTTATTAATTTATTAATCATTTATTAATTATTTAATTAAAATGAGACTCCAGTTGTATCATTTCCGTTTAAGACTCGTATTTTGAAAAACTTTCAACAATGAAAGCAACTGAACGACTTCAAATTCGAGGCAGGCCATTTCTGTTATTACAAAATGAGACACCAGAGGCATCATTTCCGTTTAAGACTCGTATTTTTAAAAACTTTCAACAATGAAAGCAACTGAACGACTTCAAAATCGAGGCAGGGCATTTCTGTTATTACAAAATGAGACACCAGTCGCATATTTTCCGTTTAACTGAAAACTCAAAATTTTGATTAGATTTTCAAACAGAAATTAACAGAATCGGTAGCGTTTATCCTCAATAACTCCAGTCATAAAATCGCACCAAAACCACTTTTACTCCTCTTGGGAAAATTCAAAAAAAATTACCTTTTCAGTGACACCAGTTTTATTTCTGTACAATTTTTCTTTAATTTTAATAAATTTTTCAAAATATTTTTAAAAATATTTTGCAACAATTCTTTTCATGGTTGTATTTATTCCACGCGCTTTGCGACGATATCAAAAACATTTTTTTCACTTGCACGCTGTGAATCCTATAATTAAGCGAAAACTTTTAATTATAAATATAAAGACGGACGAGTCAAGCCTAAAATATTAACACGTCACGAGTTTTGGTACTAACAGTTCGAACCTCCTTTATTTTATTTACTTATTTTGCCCCTCACTTCGCGATCCCCGTACGTTCGATTTCGGAGGGTGAGGGGAAATGGAAGTTCCGCATTTTCCTGGGACGAGTCGAATAAAATTCCGTCCTTCGCAAAAGCAGTGATTGTTTTCATTCTGAGACGATGAATAAAACATAACCTTTTACATTTCTCCGTTTTCCGCAGAATGGAAGAAAAATTGGCCATAAATTTCCCGCTAGACCCCTCCCCGCTCCCTCCCTTCGTCATAACAAATCACTTTTGCGCACGGATCGGATTCTGCTCCATAAAAATTCCCCTCTCCCGAATCATCGCGCGATGACTTGATAGGTGCGGAGATCATCCGGGCACCTGAATATGAATATTTAATGAGCGAGACGCTCCGTCCATCAAAATTCGAGAGAGGGGGGAAAGGTAGGAATTGCGTTTCGGAATCCGAGCATATGCTTCAGTCGTAAGGTGCGACGGCGATTATGTCTCGGCGGTTCGAGACAACTTTCCAGGGCCAGTTTTATAAACAGACAAACAGCTATATATCTTCTTCACTCCTACGTAATATTTTTAATGTGCCTAGTTTATCCTCCAGAAGAGATGTTTCTTGCGTTCTTTTCTTTTACAAAGTTATTAATGGTTCGATTGATTGTAATGATATAATGAGCTCAATAGATTTCGCTGTGCCCGCCAGATTTTTTAGACACCATAATTCCTTTCCAAATTTAGATTCAAAATTTAATTATATTAACAGGTTCTCGCTATATAAGTTTTATAAAATTTTTAACACGTTCTCTGCTGAACTTGACATTTTTAATATGTCTCTAGGTGCTTTTAAGTCGAAATGTTTGCATCTTTTAAATGCACGATATGTTTTATTTTGCCTTTCTACGACATTTTAGATTTTTACGCTATTTCATTTTCCGTGTTCTTATGTATTCGACCAGTTTTTTGGCGCCGTGTTTGATTTATTTTTAACTTAAGTGTTGCATTTTTTTTTAAATCTCAAGTTACGTTTTTAAACTTTTAAACTCCTGGTGTGTTTTTTATTAGACTCGGTGTTTGCGTGTTTTGACTTTTTGACCCTTGCTTTTCGGAAATGAACTTTAAATTTAAAAAAAAATACGGCTTTTGGTGTCATAGTGTGTCTTAAAGTTTTGTGATTATGTGTTTTCGTTTTTAATTATATATACGTTTGCATAAGTTTTATGATTTTATGTATTCTCTGTGGTCTACTTTTTGCTTTCCAAGGCATATATATATATATATATATATATTATTTACTCATTGTGACTTTTGTTCTTTGTGTGTTTGTCAGCACTCTGTAAATGGAGTTTTCTCTGTAGTGTGCTTTTCTTTAAATAAATAAATAAACATAAATAAACAGAAGCGACGAGTGTTATCGATCATGCTCTGAGCTCTGGAAATTGGCTGTAAATCCTTTCATTTTCTTTGTTTGTAATTTTTTTTAATTCCCTTTTTTTTTTTTCTCTTCGTGTTCGTCTTGTATGTTTTTCTTTTTTTTGTTTAAGCTTTATTGTATTAAGATTAGCATTCGTTTCTTGCATGTTAACTGATATTATTTGTTTTTGATTTCCTGTGTCTTATGTAAATTTTATTTGAAAGATTAATAAATGCTGTTCCTCGGAGAGCCACATCATGCTCTAAAACAACGAGGTTCAGACCAGAGGTATGCAGGTTCGAAACCACGTTCCACTTCGGATCCGGGCTAGTTTTATCATCACAGAAGCGACCAGTGTTATCGATCATGTTCTGAGCTCTGGAAATTGGCTGTAAATCCTTTCATTTTCTTTGTTTGTAATTTTTTTTAATTCCCTTTTTTTCTCTCTCTTCGTGTTCGTCTTGTATGTTTTTTTTTTGTTTGTTTAAGCTTTATTGTATTAAGATTAGCATTCGTTTCTTGCATGTAAACTGATATGATTTGTTTTTGATTTCCTGTATTTTCTGTATCTTATGTAAATTTCCTTTGAAAGATTAATAAATGCTGTTCCCCGGAGAGCCACATTATTCTCTAAAACCTTTGGGTTGAGCTCTCTTGGGTATTTAAAAAACAAACAAAAAACAAAAAAAAAAAACAGAAGCGACAGCCTAGGCGCGCAACAATTCTCACTGTTTCGGTATAATACAAATAGTTAATTATTTCAAATAATTATCTATTATAATTTAATTAACTAATTAATACTTAATTACCTTTAATTAAATATAAAAATAATTAGTATACATTATTTTGAAGCTATATTAAAGAAATTTTGATTGCCCCCCCCCGATGCAGATGCCTCGTCCCCTCGTCGGAAATTTCTGCCGCCGCCTCTAGGGGGCGCCACAGCAATAGAGTGCTTGTCCATTTGGCCAACACTTTTTCAAAATTAAAATGGATTAAAAAAAACACTCAAGAAAAACTAACTTGTCAGGCAATAATATGAATTCAACACGAAATGGCATCTTATCTTGAATTTGTACATTCGCAGAAGCAAAGATTAAATAATAATGCTAATAATTTCTAACGGTAAGAATTAAATTGTAATATGTTTACAATTTCAACTGTAAATATTAAGTATATTAAAGAATTTTTGATGTTTAAATGCAAGTTAATGAAACTTATTAATAAAAATTAAGTTAAATTTTAATGTCTTACTGTATAGCTTCGTTCATACGTGTTTCAAGTGACTGACGTAAAAAGACGTATAAATGAAAAAACGTATAGTCGAAATTTTATTAAACAGATTTGATTATAACAAATTGAGTGCTACTCATGCAAATTCAGTTAAAATTATTAATTTTAAAGTTTTTATAATAGTACTACTATTATACTTCACAGAATGGAAATCAATAATTAAATTTTAAAATTAAACATTTATCATAAAAGTGACAAAACTCATACCATAGAGTACTAAATATACGTATTTTATGCGATTCGTGTGCATGTAGAGAGGCGTTTAATTCAGAAAACTTTTAGCCGTCGTTTGTCGTGCTGATTGTCTGTGAGTATTGAGTGCAGCATCATGAATCGAATTAAGTACATTGAATATTTTTAATGGTCTTCTGACAAAAGAAATAAGCACGAAGTTTTTCATCGCGTCTTGAAAGAAAAGTGGAACAACTTCTTCATCGTCGCTTAAATGAGCGCCTGACAATTCGTCTTCTATTAATTCACCCATTGTGAATAATTTCGAAGTCACGATGTCTTTAGCACAGTTCACACACTAGAAAGGAGTAAATTTTCACATTTAAGAACGGGGGGAGCCGACGTCTAACCGAAGCTTTACGTCGTATAAACGAAGTTCTTCATTATTCCAATGAATGCGAATGACTCGCGACTGTGATGAAACGACGTATAACCGAAGCTTTGCGTCGTATAAACGAAGTACTTTATCCTTAAAATGTTATGCTTACAACTGTGATGAAAAGACGTACAAATGAGAAACGTATAAACGATGTTTTACTGTATTTGTAATTAAAAATAAATCATTTTCTGTATCAAATTTGTATATATTTGGATATAACATGATTAGTTATGCGCATGATTTGTAAGCACGTATTTCCAGAGGGCGCGTGAGCCGTACTGCCTCCGAGGTCGAAGGTACACTGTTGGAAAAAGAGAGCACGTGAATTGTTCCTTGAATAAGGACACCTTGTGCCCTTGCAACAAGCGACAATCCTGCCGAGGAGCCTCCGTTGACCAAATGAACCACAGTTTTTAATACAATAGCCAATACCTGTGCACTCTTCCTTCAATTCTTGTAGGTATGGACTCTATACAGAACATTTGATAAATGTTGGGAAGACACAAAGGACAGTATCCATGAAGTCTGGAGGGCCTCAAGCTTTATTTGTCCAATGCCTTTTACTATTTTCTGGATTCCGATGCAGCCCATGTCTTGTAGAATCCGTGCCTAACCCAGAAAATGATTAACCAGCCAGAGTAGGCTCTCCAAAACGTTCTCATATCCGCCCTAACACAGGTGGGAAAAAATACACCAATCGCCAGTAACATGCATCATTCCCTAACAGAGGAAGAAAAAACGCTCGAACCTGTCGCGCCTTTTTGCTTCGTAGAATGGTAAAGAAACCGAATATGCAATTAGAGCGCCATTTTTTCCACCGATTGAAACGAAAATTGGGCATGGATCTATAATTAAGGTTAGCAGACCTCATACCAATTTTTATTTATCTAAGTCATCGCGTTTAGGATTTATCGCGTTCACAATTATGCAATTATACAGACCGACAGACAGTCAACGCGTTGACGGATTTTGTCCGAAATTTGACACTGACCTACATTCTTTAGGATAAAACTGTGTACCAAATTTTATCCATCTAGCTATTCAAGTTTTTGAGTTCTCGTGTTCAGATGAGCACGGGCATGCAAACAGACTTTCCGCGGACGGATTTTGTCCAAAATTTGATAGAAACCTAAAAATTATGCGTAAAGATCATATACCATTTTTCATCCCTATAGCTTTTCGGGTTATAGTGTTCACAGACAGACAAAATTTCAAAATTGTGTTTTTCGGACTCAGGGAGGTCTAAAACGTGGAGATTCATCGAAATCTCGAGTTTGAATTTTTAGAAGATTACAATACTTTCTCTTTGTATATTTCGTATACTAGAAAGTAAAAACGAACTAAGACCAGTATCTGTAGATGATTCGCGTTCAAAACTAAACCCGTTAGCTTTAAGTACTCTATAATCATATTCAAGCGCTTGCAGGGAACGCTGGGACACATCGCCTGTCATTCCCCGCTGAGTATTCACTGACTGGAATGCTCATTTCCCCATATGACAACCTTAAAACTTTCAGCGACCACCTCTTTCGCATTCTGCCCGAATAACCATGATTGACGGAACAAAACACGACCCCCTTCCTTTCCTAACGCAAATTCATAATTAGATAGCGGTGTTCCCGTCACCCCTTTGCCGACCACCCCTTCCCCGCTCATAACTGTCATTGAGGGGACACGCCATTAACTATTCGGAGAGGGGCAGATGTCGAGAGAACCTTTTCTTTCAACTTCGAATTATCCCGATCCACCCCCTCCCTCCCCGCCGTCTTGCGATTTTATTTGGAGAACATTACCTAATAAGCCCCTTCCCCACCCCCTCGAAAGATGCTCTCTTTCTGGGGTTCGTTAAATATGCATGCGCCACCTGTTTTCTGTCAGCGTATATATTATTGGTCGGCGGGAACCGAATCTGGAGATTTATGTGTATAAAATACAACCTTTCCTTATTGATCAGATGAGAGAAACTCTCCCGAATGTATTATTTCTATCTCTGGATCGAGGGAAAGATTCGGAGATAAGAAAAAGAGAACTCTGAAAGGACTCTCTTCTTCTTTTTTAAATATTTCAGTATTTACAAAGTATGATTCGGCTTCCGGTGTTTACTTTTTAAAAAATACAGTAACGCACAGTTTATACGATTCTCATTTATGCGTCGTTTCATCATAGTCCTGATTCATTTCCATCCATTGTAATGATAAAGTACTTGATTTATAAGACGTTTTCGCCAGTTCTAAAATGTGATCTAAAATTCCTTTCGAGTACGTGAACTCTGATAAATATATAATGACATCGAAATTATACACAGTTGGTGAATTAACGGAAGACAAATAGAACCTTCGAGAGAATTTTATGTGACGTCACGCCCTGTCGGAAAAGCTATAAAAACCGAGTGGACCAAGCGAGTGAAATAATGTCTTTTTGTCCGCAGTGCAGTTTGATGAGCTGATTTCCCTCTCTGGATCGAGGGAAAGATTCGCAGATAAGAAAAAGAGAACTCTGAAAGGACTCTCTTCTTCTTTTTTAGATATTTCAGTATTTACAAAGTATGATTCGGCTGCTGGTGTTTACTTTTTAAAAAATACAGTAACGCACAGTTTATACGGTTCTCATTTATGCGTCGTTTCGTCATAGTCCTGATTCATTTTCATCCATTGTAATGGTAAAGTATTTGGTTTATACGACGCAAGCTTCGGTTATACGATGTTTTCGGCCGTTCTTAACCACTTAACTGAATAGTTTTCTTTGCTATCTAATGAGATGACCCCTCCTGTTTTGGAAAGGGGCTGTCTTTTTCATTCATCTAAGAAGGCATTGTATACTTAAGATGTTTATGGAGCCTACATATTTTTTATGACATCTTATAAAGCTAATTAATGATTCAATTTTAGTTTATAAGACTAAAATTTCGATAATTCGATGCACGAGTATTCTCGGGCTGTTAAGTTAGTTAAGCGGTTAAATGTGATATAAAATTCCTTTTTAGTATGTGAACTCTGATAAAGATATAATGACTTCGAAATTATATACAGTTGGTGAATTAATGGAAGACAAATTGAACCTTCCAGAGAATTATATATGACGTCACGCCCTGTCGGAAAAGCTATAAATTTCGAGTAGACCAAACGAGTGAAATAATATCTTTTTGTGCGCAGTGCAGTTTGATGAGCTGATAGACCCTAAGTGCTGTTAAAAGTGTTGTCACTGATATTTATTGGTGATCCGCTGTCTGCTTGTATTGCAATTTATGCAAGTGATGTTTAGTTTTATCACCTGTGTTTCGTGTTTTGCTGGAATATTAGTGGAATAAAGCGTCGTTTTTTCACTATCCTTCTTGCTGGACTACAGTCGCGTGCACCCACTGGATGACTTTCGTAACACTGTGTACACTAGGGGGGGTCGAAAAGTGTAGGAAAAAAAATGGGGGGAAATTACTTTTGGCGCCGGGTGGGAAAGTTGCGTCTTAATTATATTAGTGTACATAATTTTTTTTATTGAAATCCATTTATATCTTTCGGTGCCCCAAGCGCCCCAAATACAGTTAAAAATTGAAATTTTTACGAAAATTTACAATTTTTTTAAAAATTACTTTTGGCGCTGGGGGGAAAATTGCGTCTTAAGTATATTAGTTTAAATAATTTTTTATTGAAATCCAATTATATCTTCCGGTGCCCCACGAGCCCCAAATATAGTTAAAAATTGAAATTTTTATGAAAATTTACATTTTTTAAAATTACTTTTGGCGCTGGGTGGGAAAGTTGCGTCTTAATTAAATTATATTAGTTTAAATAATTTTTTTATTGAAATCCATTTATATCTCCCGGTCCCCAAACGTCCCAAATATTGTTAAAAATTGAAATTTTTTTATGAAAATTTACAATTTTTTTGAGATTACTTTTGGCGCGGGGTGGGAAAGTTGTGTCTTAGGTATATTAGTTTACATATATATTTTTTTATTGAAATCATTCAAATCTTCCAGTGCCCCAAAAATAGTGAAAAATGGCATCGTTTGGAAATTTATAGAAGAATATTTTCAAAATTCCCTTTACTCCGGGGAAGGAAGTTTTGTTTTGGGTATATTTGTTTACGTTTTTTTATTGTTATTCAAATCATTCATATCTTCTGCTGGCCCAAGCGCCCCCAAAACAGCTAAAAATTGTCTTTTTTACGATTTTTACTCATTCAAACAACATGGAAGGGAGGAATAAAAGAACGCTTTCACCAAAGTTTCCCCTTTAGCGATGTGTTTTTGTTTAGGAAAAGTCGAGATTGTGGCGTAGTTTATCGTTGTCTCCCAAATAAAGTAAAATTGTGTTATATTGTAAAATATAAAAAAGTAGAAAAGGTAGTTGTGGGTCCCTGAATAATATTATATAAACAAAAATAATTTTATTCATTTAATAATAAAAGATAAATAATTTTTCATTCTCTCCCATACGTTTTTCCCTGTAAAATCATTTCTTTAACGCATTTTTAATTTTTAATTCAAAATTTGAATAAAAATCGTGTTTTTGTAAATAATTAAATTAGAGTTGAAAATATTTTGCATGTATGCTAGTTCACTTAAAAAACAACTTTTACACCCTACGCCCATTATTCTATCCACACTTTGAATTTTCGATCCACCCTAGTGTACACTTTGGCTGCATGTGTTTACTTTGGTCGTTTGGTCGCATTCTTATATGTTAAACCACCAATCTGAATATCGACACGACGCCAATCCTACGAGGCTTTCGGCCAGGGTCGTTTTATCCAATGAGCAAACTGGACTGTAGCTCAGGGCCTCCATTCTAGAGGGCACAAGAACGTCTTCAAATTTACTAAACTGATTTTATTTTAAATTTAAACAAAAGAAATTATTTAATTATAGTTTTAACTATGAAAAGGCACCGATCTCCCAAATTGTTAGACTCATAATGCAATAAGAAATTCTCGGCTTCGGGGCCGAAGGGTTCCATGTTCGCAACCCGATTCCGCTGAAGATACGCCGTGTATGTGGGCCTCTTGCGCCTTAAATCATACGTAAGTGGCCAAATGTCCTCCCTCTGGTGTGGTGCTCAAAAGCCCATTCCGGCCCGGCCTACCCGACCGGGTGTAAGGTCCTAACAGAATGGAGGGGAAAGAAACTCCCCAGAATGAAGGAGCAACGACGGTCAACGAGAGCACAAGCTGAGCCACAGAACCAGGATGGCATGGACATGGACACCAAGAGGCACCCAACCCGCACCACCGAGCCCCACGCGGAACTGTTAACACTTTTAAGGTGTACAAGCATCACCCGAAAACATGGTGATGCTTGTAAGGACTTTTTGGTTGGATGGGTGGTATTTATAAGGTGTGCCAAAATGAAAAGGAGACCTTAGCTGTATCGGCGTTGTATCAAATCCCAGTGAGTTAATGTGCTAGCCGATAGATGGCGTGGTGGTATTCCCAGTTGCACCTGCGTAGTTAACGGTTTCGCATCAATATCCTCATTTCTGGAGAGTTGTTTCCGCAGTTCGTTGCGTGATGGATTCCTCCAGATCAGCACAAAGAGTAGTTATCCAATTTCTTCGCGCAGAAGGGGAGCATGCTTCACAAATTTATCGCAGGACGAAAGAGGTGTACGGAGAGCAGTGCCTCGCACGGTGCACCATATTCCGGCGGTGTCAGCGTTATGAGACGGGACGCGTAAACATCAAGGACTTGCCACGCCTGGACAGGTGCACGTTGTGACCAACAGTGCCACGATTTCGGCCGTGGATGAGATCATACGGCAGAATCATCGGATCACCACACGTGAAATTGCTGTTGAACTGCCGATAAGCAAAGGAACTGTGCATCACATAATCCACAAAAGGCTTGGCTATGGCAAAGTTTGTGCACAGTGGGTGCCCAAGCATCTGGTTCACCTGTGACAAGGAAGTGCAGGACACCGTGGAAAACTGGATCCGTCAGTAAGTTTCCACATTGAAGCCATCCACTCCCTTCCTGCGCGCTGGGGATCAGTGTGTCAATGGCGATTATTTATAGTTGTACTGTTCCACATCAACTGTAATTAGAATATTGTTATTAAAATTTCTTTATATATAACTGTAATCTCCTTTCCATTTGGTCACACCTTATAATTACATGCTGGTGTGGTTCTCACAACCCACGTCGGAAGTTTGGAGAGTGGGGTGCCAGCTCAGGTGTCGTCCTCATCATCTGACCGCGGTTCGAACTTATGAAGTCCATCCCAAATTAGCCCTCGTGTTGCTTCAAAACGGGTTGAATGCTTCTAAGCTCAACCAAGCAATAAATAATTAATAGATGCCAAGCCTCGTTGTAGAAATAGCTTAATATCTTGCATTTTACCACATCACAGTTGGTTGGTTGGTTTGGGACTTATTGGCGCAAGAGTCAAATTTGGCCATGCTGCGCCAAACGTACGGTGAAAGTACAGCATATGGTGTTACCACATCGCAGAGAGAGAGAGAAAAAATCGTGGGAGACGAAACAGTTTATTAAGCAAGGATGCGTATCCTTAATGTTAACCATCGTGTGGTGTCCACAGTTTATTATTGCATTTCAAACTGCGAAACCGAAATACCTTTTCCGAAGAACATCCTTGCTCATAATTCTGATTCGTCTTCTTCCCGCACAAAATCAGCTCACATGACACATGGGTGGAGTCGAGAATTGATGGATGTCGTAAAAACCCGAAGAATGGAAGAACTTACACGTTTTTTCATCGCGCTGTTTTTTTCACTTTCAGAATTTGCCCCTAATTCTCTCTCGTTAACTCTAGGGTTTTTTTTTCTCCTCCTCATATCTTCTTCGGTGAGAAAGAAAAGAGAAAGATGGAAAGAAAAAAACTGTATTTATTTTAACCTCTTCTTCTGAAGCGAGTGATATGGGAGAACACAAAAGAGTCTCCGGAATAACACAAAGCTGCGGAAAAAAATAATTAAATGGAAAAAGTAATTTGCATAATTGCTTAATGAGACCTCACTGATTAGAGCACGAGTGCTAAAATTTTGTTGGGGAGGAAAAAAATAAAAAAGTTAACTCGTTCTTTTCAAAATGATGGAGATTTTTTTTCCTTTATTTACTTCGAATAAAAATTAAACAGGGTGAAAATTCTGCTTCGCGATTGATTGCTTTAAAGAAATGAAGTAGAATTATACCGAAGCACTTTGTATTTCATCGATGAAATGAGTCGTTTCTTCCACGAATTCGGATGAGGTTAGGTTAAAAAAAAATTCAAAAGCAGAAGTTTCGAATTAAAAAATATAGTTAAAAAAATTTTTTCAGGGTTTTTTTTTGGTAGACATATTTAGTCAAAATTATATTAAAATAACTTTATTATATTTCTGTTAATTAATTTAGTTTGCTGTATGATTCATGCAAAGAAAACATTAGTCATTCATTTAATCAACAGCCTAAAGTAGTGGTTGATTGTCAATAATGGCTGCAAAATTGCTCCACCCCCTCAATTGTTTCATTTTTTTATGATTTTTTTGTCCTTTATTTTTATCCTTTTCATTGTGATCTTAATGAATTTTGACACTTTTTACTTCCTTAAGCCCGGAAAAAACATTTGTCGAATTTTATCTGCCTGCGTGTATGCGAATACGATAACTCAAAAATCTAACATGTTGAATGGATAAAAAAAATTGGCATGTGGTCTAAATTTGTAGATATCTGAAATTTCGCGCCAAGTCCTTCAAAGCCTACGCTATTTGCCTATCTAAATATAATAATTCCAAAACGTAAAGACCTAGATAAATGAAATTTAAAATATTTTTTCACACCAAAATTCGCGTCAAATATGCAATATTGCCTCTCTTTTATGCTTTTCAAGGGACCAAAGGAATAGGGGTGTAAAGTGGGAGAAAGAGTAAAACCGTTGGAAAACACTCGGCATGAGTAAAAATACTCTGGAAATAGAGGAAACCTACAAAAAGTGTTGCAAACTACGGTAACATATGAAGGTAACTCGAAGCAACACTATAGAATCAAATCCAGCAACGGAAAGGGGCAATTTTCCAAAATGTAGGCTCGATTTTCTTCTCTTACTCTGGAGTTATACGAAAAAGCTCCATTTAGTTTACGAGAAAGTCGAAGGCAAAACTAACCCAACTCTTTTTAATATTTATCTATCGAAATTTGTCCGTAACACTGTCGGTGATTTCCATATAAAATCATCTGCTAAAAGTATCATCTGTCGAAACACACCCTCTCAGCACAGCTCAAAGTTTGCAATTAAAATGAAAAAAACTAATCGAGTCCCCTTCCACACTGCAATCTGAATATCTCCCCACCCCCCTGACAGCGATCTAAATGTTCGTGTCACGTTTCAATCTCCATTAATTATTCAATTAAGGCTAAAGCACTCGTAATATAATATCTCCATGCCCTCCCGTTTTGAAGGGAAGCGGGGGGGTGCTGCCAATCCATTTTATCATAATAATGCCATAACAGTGTACCCCTCCACTCGCGCATCAATCTCCGCCGCTTCACACTTCTCGTCTGCACAACAGCTATATTATCTGGCAGGGAGCGAGGGGGAGTGAGCTGTCGTCACACATAATTAGCCACTTATGGGGAGGGCGCGACCCCAATAAAAGTTGCAAGGGATATTCATAACCTCCTGCCCCTGACTCAACCTCCCCGGGGATCGGGGGAACGAGGCGGAAGCCGGGAAGGGGCGCGCTGCGCGTCGGGCCGGCAGATGGCGCTGCCTCCAAGACTGAATCGTCTGGCCTCTGGAACCACTTTCTTTCTCTGATACAGTACTGCATTCAAAATATTCTGAAGTCGATGCAGACCGAGAGATGACAGCATGGAGCATGCACTGCTGCCTTCAAAATATTCTGAAGTCAATGCAGACCGAGAGATGACAGCCTGGTGCAAGCACTACTGCGTTCAAAATGTTCTGAAGTCAATGCAGACCTAGAGATGACAGCCTGGTGCATGCACTACTACGTTCAAAATGTTTCAGAACTGATTTCGTTACAGAATGAATACAGATGGAACCTGTTTAGTTGGCCTTTCTTTCGAAATAACTTCTCTGTGCAACTAAGCATTTACGCCAACCTACATACATAGTTCTAAAGGTGGAATGAAAGCCTTCTTTTATCACATCCTCCAATACCTTCGTCGCTGCACTTCTTCGGAACTAGAGAATCGTTGTTCCTTAACCCTTTGCAGTCAGGTACGGCGTATGGAGTGCGCCGGTGGGTATGTACCATAAGCTGAATAAAAACTATCGAAGATGGAGAGTATCCTCTAACTTCATATTAATATTCCTCCTACTTGCTCCGATATTTTCCGTTGACAATGGATAAGTCAATTCGGTCTGATCGAGCTTGAAAGTGCATGAAATGCCCTCCATAACCCAACC
Organism: Araneus ventricosus; assembly: GCA_013235015.1. Classification (NCBI taxonomy): domain Eukaryota; kingdom Metazoa; phylum Arthropoda; class Arachnida; order Araneae; family Araneidae; genus Araneus; species Araneus ventricosus. Next base: position 22,688 of record BGPR01013696.1, on the reverse strand, counting down.
TGCCTGTAACGAAACGGCGGGAAATTATCCCTACAGGGCAATGTTCGGTTGTTTTGTAAGAATAAAGCATAAAAATATCAGCTGAGGACGAATCTGATGCATTACATCTCGATGGGGAAGAGACTGAGTACAGCGATCAAGAAACTGCTTCTGAGATTGATGTGGAGGACAATCCATTTCACGAAGAATATGGGGACTGAGTACAGCGGCCAAGAAACTGATTCTGAGACTGATGTGGAGGACAATCCATTTCACGAAGATTATAGAGACTCAAACTCGAACGCAAATGTTTTTATCCTCCATCTATTCAACATCTAATATTTTTATACCATAAAAAGTAAAGTTGTATATAAGTACATAAGCGTAGAGTTGTAAAAATGTCGCATAAAGTGCGCCAACCTGATCTGAGTGTTTTAAAAAGTCACATGCCTGCTAAGGGTTAAACAAATTCTTCACCAGAGGAAAAAGTCGCATGGGACGAGATCAGTGGAAGAAGCTGATTGCTGTTCGATGCTTCGACAGGTAATTTGACACCAAGAGGGACCCGTGAACTGGCGTTTTATCGTGATGGAGGACTCACTATTTGGAAGTTTTGAATGCTTTACACATGAGATAAACGTATGTGTAAACAATGCAAAATAACTAAATAAGATTTTAAAGAAAACAAGATTTAAAATAACTTCATGGGGTGCTGCAGCTCTGCAGTCCTAATTCCACCACTGTCTGTATCTGAAATTATTCTAGATTTACGTTCTGCATTTTTACATTAATATATGTTACGGACAATATGATTAATCAGTTATTATTAATACTACATATGGTTATTATTAATAATAACCGATTAATCACATTGACCGTAATATATATATGACGACCATAATATATATATGTAATATATATATGACCGTTAATAATATCTTTATATAATAATAATTATGATTATTTATATAAATAATTAATGCATAAATATATTACAATTAACAATATTTATATAATTATTTTATATGTATAAATAATTAATAGGTGAAGTCAAAAAGAAAAACAGACTATAGGTTAAACATTTTGAGTGTGACTCACATCGAGGGAGATCACATTGAATGCATTAAACCTCTACTAATAATAAAGTTATTACTAATAATAAAGCTGTGTGAGTGGTGTGCGTGTGTGTGTTGGCGCTCTGCAAGCCAGAGCTGACCTGTAGCTGGCCCCCTGCTGGACCTAGAACTAAGAAATTTCGCACAAACATAATTTGGAGAGTGGGAGTCCTTTTTTGGAAATTTTAATTAATTAAAAATTAATCGAGATTACTTTTTCAATGTTACGAATTAAGTTCGCGTATATTTTTTTCTAATTTTAATAAATTTTAAAAAATATTTTTTGGCATAATTTACGAAAATACTTTTCATTGTTGCAACGCAATTCAAACCGTTTTCATTGTTTAAACAAATGTTTCTTTTCCATTGTTGAAAGCTAAGGTAATATCTTAATGTTTAATGATATATTTCCAATGTTTAATGTGTAATGATATAATTTCATCCAGCTAACATGCTGATGGACGTAAAATGTGCCGCGTAATTTTAAAGTTAAAATCAAATGCATATTTTGCAAAAGGAATAAGCGAATAAAGGTGATACCGACAACGGGCGATTGTATGCTACATGACACAGACAGTTGCTCGACTCCAATAGAAACGTTCATGCAGACAACAAACAGAATAGGTGCAATGCTATAGAAAGAATATTTGTTAAAAGTCTATCAAAATTTGAAATTTAAAATTACTTTGTTAAGGGAACCATGAATATCAATTTATACCTAAGAAATTCAGTTGAAATTATATTCCCGGAAAACACGGTGGTCGCCGAAGGCGGCTAGTTACATAATATATACTTATTATGTGTCATTTATGATAATTATTGTTCATGTAGAAATTGTGAATATTCTGTTTTAAAGAAAAGCCCCATTTTCTTCTAAAAGCATACCAATGGGGCGTTGTTCAAGCGTAAGGCGTAAGCAGCCCAAACGCCAAAGACTGTCCATGAGCAATGTGCACACTTTTGGCGCTATGTCAGGTTCCAGGTTCAGTGGAGAGCAAACCGCCCCGTAGCGAAAGGGTTAAAGAGCGTATTAGAAGTGATACATACATTTGAAGAGTACCTTAAATCGTCTAATTACCGGACCTAAAAAGTTTTGGTCAGGGCGGTATTTGGCTGCTCAGATTCCTCATGCTAGAACTGTACACGAGCTTGAAGAAGGTTTAATCTAGTTATAATAGTTACAATTCATAAAATTTAGCAAAATTAATGAATTAAATTTAAATAAATTAAAATAACAACATATTTTGCATTAAATAGAAAGCGCAGATACAGCCGAATCTAATAAAATACAAAAAACAAATAATAGAAATTTAAATTAAAAGGAAATTAATTAAAAGAAACAAAAAGTAAACAATAATAATAATGAAAAATAATGAAAACAATAAACGTTTTTGCGCGCAAACGCAGCAGCAAAAAGTAATTGCTTCAACAGAATTTTTTTTAAAAATAACACAACAAAAACTATAGAATAAAAAACCAAAGATTCTCTAATACTTAGAACACTTTAATTAGAAAGTATTCAAAATGGAAAGGAACTAAAATGGCGCACTCATCAGAAACCACACGCCATTTTTAGTTCAAAAAGAAAGGAAGGAATAAATTTTGACTTTTTGTCATTCCTTTCTTCAGAAAATTTTGTTCTTTTTGAACTAAAA
>BGPR01013696.1:0-14861 GCA_013235015.1 Araneus ventricosus | reverse complement strand
TTCAGTTGCTTTCATTGTTGAAAGTTTTTCAAAATACGAGTCTTAAAAACCAAAGGAACAGTCGCGCATCTTTCTTCGATCCCAAAACCCTCTTCGAGCGCTCTCTCTTCTTTCTTCCCACGGGCAAGATTAATTCCTCGGCCGGCAATTAAAGCCATCTCGGATCGGAAAATACTAAAGATCCCCCGACCGAAATGTAACTCTTCTCATTACTCAACCTCAAACAATACGATAAAATTCTTAATTGAGAATCATAAAAATTACGGGCGCGCAGAATCAAAAGGAAAGGGAGGGAAAAAAAAAGAGAGAGGCGAACACTCCAATAAGAACACAAAGAGTTAATTCTGGAACAAAGGTTCCCCGGAAACTCCCCCGGAGAAACAATAAAATAAATACCGCTTTATCTTTTTTGGGATCTCCCTCATATGCGGCCCAGAAGACGGCCATTAGCTTATGCTAATAGTTCCCTAAACAAAGGCAATTTAGCAGCACCCACCTTTCTAATGTCCTTCAATTTTATAATTTTCTTCTCGAGAAGGTTTAATTGTTTTCCGACAAGTATGCGGCTCATTAATGGAGCCCACCTATTACTGGTAGCGGAGGAAAGAAAACTTTTAACTGCAATTCTTTTCGAGCCATCGCTTTCTCTTTTGTTTTAATTGGGCCCCTTTCAAAAGGGGAAGGTCGATACCAGTTGATACTTCCCCCTCTTCCTCCGCTACCGTCTTCGGGGGGGGGGGGAGGCCATTTTTTTCCCTCCCCGCGCTCAGCCAATGGGAGGGAGGGAATTATTCTTTCCTTTAAATTCTCGCCATTAAATAGTGCAAAGGCGTATTCTTAAGCCGAATCAATCTTCGACGGCCCCAATAAGCGAAAGTTTAAATTTCAAATTGTCTGCATTGTCAAGGATATTTTCCATCTCGAACGGGAGGGGGGGGGGGTAGCCATTATAAAACTTGCGGTTTCTTTTTACTTACCCGTGTACGAAGAGGAGTGTATAAGTGCGTACTTTCTCGTGTGCGAAGATAAAGTTTTGTTATCGTTAAAAAATTCGACATAAAGTTTTTAACGAATCTCCACAATTCGGATCTCCCTGTACCCATGGCCGTCTAATCCAATCAGCTGATTGGGCAAGGGCTATCCTTGATCCAAGACAACCTAAAAGTTTACTCTATACTGATTTTAATTTAATCTTGAACCGAAACCTTATATGATTATAATCTTAACTATCTTAAAAGTCAAAATATGGTCAAGCTTATAGCTAGAAAGATATAGATTTTGTAATGTTATACAAACATATATCACTCATCAAATATTCATACAGTGCCAATATAGGAATATATTTTTATATTTATTATAATAAGTAAAAGTTAAAATTAGTCACATACGCGCGCACGCACGCACACACACACACACGATTTGAGTTGGTGAAAACTGGCTTTTCAAAATCCTGTTTTGAAAAGGCACCGATTCGTGCTTGTACTTGAAGGCCAACATTATAAGGTGCTAATCAGGAAACAGGTTATGTCGACAGGTGTTCGTTTTTTTTCAAGTTCCTCGATTATTTTATTGAGTAGTTATTTTCTTTCGACCATAAGCGCTGAAATTCCTATTCGCGTTTGTGATGGGTGTGCCAAATAACTCTAATACAGGGTGCTCAAATTCGATAACATGACCTTGCCAGCATAAGCACCCGAAAAATGGATTTTCGGAATTATGTCTGTCGGTCGGTCTGTGAATTCGGGAACTCAGAAACGCAATGAGCTGGTAGGATGTGTGGATTTGACACTAGAAACGAAGATTTATATTTACAGCACAAACACATTAACATTAAAATACTCTTCCGAAATTGCAAGCCAGTGTAATTTGTTGCTGTAAGTTTCCGCCGCGATTTTAGAATAAATTTCTCGTGTTTTATTCAGAGCTTTCGCAACACAAGCAACTGGGCAATCTTCTTAAATAAACATAAAACGGGCAATCTTCTTGAATAAACACAAAACGGGTAATCTTCTTGAATAAACATAAAGCGGGCAATCTTCTTGAATAAACATAAAACGGGCAATCTTCTTGAATAAACATAAAACGGGAAATCTTAAATAAACATAAGCATTAATGGACTGGGCGATATGAGCACTCACAACACAATGCTTCGGATCCGACAACATTTTCAGGCAGAAACTGAGGGCGACACGTGACCACTCCTCAAGTTTCCATTTCACATCAGCGTAAAAAGGATCTCAGTCACCGCAGATTTAGCATGATCCTAAGGATGCGTCGAGGATCTGGGTCGAAATCCCCACTGTCTAAAATCCAGACAAATCAATGTCTAAATCCATGGTATTAATGGTTTTTAATTGATTACGATTTAGTGATTAAATTCACTAATCATATCACTATATGTCATATTTATTTAACCCTCTGATTCCGAAGACCTATGGTATAGAGGGACCTCAAAATTCTGGAACGCCCGAGTTCTTCTTTCAAAGATAAGGGAAATTCTAAAAAACCACAATGGCAGCTGTCACTGCCCGAATTCTAAGAAAACTCACATTTTCCCCCAACCCATCTGGGCGAGTCACTCTAACGAAGAAAGCGTACGCCGGGGGTTTGAAATCAATTACACTTTACGAAAGAGTGCGGCAATTTCATGGTGATATTCGGACGTTTGGGACGGCCACCGTCTTTTGCTTGAGGAGACGTTTGGGACGTTCCCGTATCGTTACGGTTAAAAACGGTTTTCAACTAAGCGAAATAGCGCGTTTAAATTTAGATGCTGGTCAATCGGTATTATGTCTGCTGGATACCATGTGTCGCACCTTAGCTTGCTTTGAATAGTGAAAAGAAAAGCCAATGAAATCTATTCATCTAAACATCACTTCTGAATGGGTGAGTTACTGCTACTGATATCTAGCGTGCGAAACCCTCCCTAGCAGTGGCGTAGCGAGGATAGGAGGCGCCCGGGACGAAATATGGATGTTTCGCCCCAGATTATCATTCATCAGAGGCTTAACAAGAGTAAATGACACACCGTGGATATTGTAATAATTTTTCACCCTTGATTGTATTTGGATTTCAAAAAGTGAGGGGGTCTGAAACGTAGTGGCGTAGTTATAGGCAGGGGTGGAGAGAGATTGTTGCTCCGCACTCCAATCTTAGGATGAGCCGCGGATGCATACTGCCAACTCTTAAACGTGTATGGGACGACGGGGCGAAAAAATAATACTTACCCGTGGCTCATTTACAATTGTCACTAATGCCTCTTAGAGGCGAAGAACTCATGTTATGCCCCAGACGCCATAAATATACTTTGGAGGGTGGGAATGTACACCTAGAAGCCCTTTTTTCAAAATTTTAATTATAATTTCAAACCATTAAAAATAAAGCAAAATTCTTTCGAAAATATATTTGCAGAAAAACCATTTTTTCACCACATTAACATATCTTTATTATCAACTATACTAATTCAGTTGTCGACCAGTTTTTTTCAATAATTATATCAAGTTTTTTTTTTTAATTATGCATAATTTTCTTAGTAATGCTTTTCATTGTTTCGATGAAATTCAAACCGGTTTCATTCTTAATGCAAATATTTAATAACTCTTTTCTCTTCCATTGTACAAAGCTAAGGACCGAAGATTTCGTTTATTTTTTCATATTCTTTATAAATTACGCGATGAATTTCACTTTATTTTTTAAATTCATAAACTTTTTTTGAATCTGTAACATATTAAATATAGTAGGAAATACATTCGGTAAGTTGAATGATTATGTTTGATCTTTTTAAATTCTTTTTATCAGCATGTTTTAATCTCGCTGACGTACTGATGGACGCAAAAAGCTCAGCGTCATTTTAATGCCAATTAACCGCATAATTAGCATGAGAAATAAGAAAGTGAAGTTGGCTGTAACAACATGCAATTATATAGTAATTAAGAGGACAGTTACGTCACGTGACACCAATAGTGTCGTTCACGCACACAATGAGTGAAAGTTTACTATTATAATAGGCCTTAAATGTCTATCACAATTGGAAGTTTGAAAATACGATGTTCAGGGAACCATGAACATCACATTATGCACAAGACATTCAACAGAAATGAAACCCAGTCACTTTCACCGGCGAACAAGCTGGTCGCCAGAGGCGGCTAGTGCTTGATATGCGAATAAGTTCAACATATTTCTGCCACTTCGTTCCTGGCTTGAATGGAACCGAATCCAAACCTGCAAGATGCCCATTAGCGGTAAATTTTCCCGGAAACTCCTTCTTCTCAACCTGGAGAATAATCGGCTGGCACTCGATTCCTTTATGGGGGAGCTGCATTCGTCAAAGCTGACAAAACAAGGCAGCCCCCCCGCCCCCTCCCACCCCCTCTTCCCGGTGATAAATCAGTCTCAACTGCCCGCAGCAGCCGAAGGAAAAACAAGCGGGAGGGGGAGGGAGGGGGTGGGGGGATGTCCGCAAACAAAAGTTCCGCTGATTGGACTGGAAATGCCCGCTTCCATTACCAATTCTGTCCGGCCTGATTCAGGGGCCTCGAGGAGGGCATGAAAGTTTGATGTCCGGCCACTGTAGATGACAGCGGTCATTAGAACGCGACAACGCGCTCCGGGAGAAGTGGGAAGGACAGGTCCGGCCACCATAAATTAGGGAGGCTGTTGCATTGCTTCTCCTTCTTCTTCTTACCGGTTGCAGAGGGAAGGAAAATGGACACGAAAAAGGCTTCGTGAAACGCAGCGTTCGAGTGGCCTCAGCTTCTGTCCTCATTGGTAGAAATATATTATACGATATTGAACAATATTCGCAATACTGTATAATATAGTGCAATATTATATAATATCGAACAATATTGTACAATATCGAACAATATTGTACCACCAGATTGTATAACCAGATACCACCGTATTTTCTCTGACGTGAAAGTGAAAAAGAGAACTAGTGATGACCGTTGGACTTCGCACCTCAGGTAGCATAACATATTGACCCATAGTGTAGAATATCGAACAATATTGTACAGTATCGAACAATATTGTACAGTATCGAACAATATTGTACAGTATCGAACAATATTGTACTATATCGATCAATATTGTACAATATCGGTCAACATGTTATGCTACCTGGGGTGCGAAGTCCAACGGTCATCACTAGTTCTCTTTTTCACTTTCACGTCAGAGAAAGCACAGTGATATCTGGTTTTCATCGATAATCCGTTCGAAAACAATCAACGAATCCCTACCGATGGGCCCCAGGAATACAACAATATTGTAAAATATTTTGGGCAATATGGAACAATATTGTGAATAACGAGGAATGCCGAATGCTGTATCTAAATTTTTAAAAGTTTTGTAAACGCAAAATTTTGGCACAAAAATATTAGTTTTAGCTTAATAATTCATATTATTTAAGATTTTATATTAAAAAATCCAATGGAATATTTTTTCATTAAAAAGCCAAATACTTGATAACACTGAGTAAACAATATTGGAAATTCTATATTCCCACAACTTTGATAAATGTAGTAGTGACAATATTGAAAATTCTGCATATCCCTACGAATTGATGTAAATTCAATTAATTTGTCCTAGACATTCCAATATACATACAAAAATACATTTCATAGTGAATATAGCGTTTAATTCTAAAAACAGTCTGAGATTAACATAAAATGAATATTAAAGACTAATGTAAGGAATAAATGAACTTGGAACACCCACGCATTTATATTTTTATATCGTTCTGAAGACTCTTCTTGGCATATGGAAGGCGGCGAGAAGGGGAGTTTGAGAGAGAGATGCAGATATCGTTGTTTGGAAGAGGAATCCACCTCCATAAAGACCTTAAATATCAAGACACTATCTGGAGTCACTTCCCTTTCTAGTTTTTTGGCACTGCGACCAGCCTCAAAGTCAGTGGACCAATGTCACACAAAGAAAGTTTCCCAAAGAGGTCTATTTTCCCGACCGAAATTGATGTAAGTTTATAGAGGAAAAAAATCAACGAAAACTTAAATCTACAAAAATAGAAGTCAACGGAACCCAAGGTATTACTGTATAATAGAATTTTCAAAAAATTCTATTTCGAGAATTTCATGAATCTTCACGACTTAACTCTCCCCGAATTCGAAAAAAAAAAAAAATATTAGGATTCGAACCTCTAGTCCGAAACATCGTAGCAAGATGAGGTTCGATTCGTCTGTCTTGAATGCGTCAGCCGTTGCATTTTGTGCGAAACGACTTTCACACGACGAAATTTTCAGAAAGATTGGCAACCTGAAAACATCATCGCGTTAGACAATATATGATTAGGCTTATAGATGTTTGTTGTTTGAAGATATTATGATGAAGTGATGTTTTGAAATATGATAAAGCTTTAGTTAGAAACAAATTGAAAAGTCAAATACTTATTTTTACTTAGTCTCACTAGAGGTATTAAAATATACGCAATTATATATTTTGTTGCAGGCGGTTATATAAAGCAAAAGCATCGTTACGAAATTGTGTTTAAACCAATTTTGGAAAATTTGTTAAAATTGAAGTGGTGCAAAAAATGGTTTTTGTGCAAAATAATATCCTGGAATTATTGAGAAAAGTTTAAAATTCCGATTCATTTTTCAATGATTAAAAATCTAATCAAAATTTTGCAAAACTCTTTCTTTGCGAGCACCTACTCTCCAAAAAGTGACCAAGTGCAAATTTGGTAAATCTAGATCCAACGGTCTGCCTAATTCTGCATCGCGCATATCGACGTTTACGGATAGCCTATGGACATTGTCATATGAAAAAACACTAGCTGATCACGTGCAGATCATCTGCACTTGGTTATATGAATACCATGACTTTTCCGCCGCTTTTAGAGCCAAACTGGCGATTCAGCGATCCAAGAAAATTCGCCAAGACAAAAAGGGCGCCAAGTGTCTTGCGCATAACAGGAAAGTAGCCAATGTTCAATGTTCACAATAGTAAGTTCCGTGAGGTTCACCTCAATGTGTGAACTGGCACGTTTTCAACTTCGCTGACTTAAACTATTTTGACGTCGATCTAAACATTCTCTGTCTCGCCTGAGAACGTCTGCTTCATTTCTAACTGAGTTCTTTTGAATCATTTCATCCAAAGTTTCATTATATTGTGAGATATATTGTGAATTCTTCATCTTAAACTCATTTCTTTCGAGAAAAAGTTATTTCACACCAGAACGAATAGAGTAACCCATATAGCACGTACGTTTGCAGCAAGTTTGATTTTTACTTGATATTACCTTGTCATGGCAAATTTGACACGTCAAGCTTGAAGCGAACTTGTGGAAAACTAATAATGCAGAATCGCCACCTCGCTTGCAAAACGAGTTTGCCACAAGTTCGCCGTGACAAATAGCGCCACCCCTCCTTGCAATGCAAGCTTGCTGTGAGTTTGCAAAACAAGCTTGATGCAAAGATGATAACACAAAGAGATAATTATCTTTGTCTCTGTTTTAAAAAAACATCCGATTTTTAATAGCATCTCCTCGGCCGTCCTTCTGTTTAATACATAATTCAATAAATCAGTGATAATTTGTGAAAAAACTAACTTTTTTATTAAAAAAAATTTTGAAACATTTTCGATCTTTTTACTAAATATAGAATTCACACTTTAAAGAAAAATATATCGCCTTTTTCTTAAAGTTGAAATTTTAACGTTTATAAACAAAATTAAACCTAAAAAGCAGTCAATGTTTGTTAAAAAATAATAACTTACATTTTGTCCCATTTAAAAGTAATTACTTTTGAAACATAATTTCATAATTTATTCTACTAGCAAAACGTAGTTATTAGCAAAAATCGCTCTCTTTTTGATTTCAAATTATGTTCTCAACACAAAATTTAAAAAATAATCAAACAAAAAAAAAAGAGTTTAAAATAAATCGTATGCGCGATCTATTAGCACAATCTATCTTCTCCTCTCGCAGTCTAGCTAGCTGAGTGATTTAGAACGTTATGCTAGCAAGTTCTGGTCGCGAGTTCTAATCCGAGGCTGTGTTCGCACTCTGCTTTTGCTATGTTTGCAATGAGTTTGACGTGGCAAGCTTGCTGCAAGTTCGTCGCGTGGTGACTTCGAAGCTTGCGTTAACTTGCTGCAAGCTTGTTCCAAGCTTGCACTTTTGTCGCGTCAACTTTACTGCAAGCTTGCAGATTTGCAGTGCAAGCTTGCTGTAACTTTGCTGCAAACTAGAATTGGTATCTGGGAACAAGCTATGACTATGAAGTTCTATCTAATATGGAGAAGACTACCGGTTTTGTTCTGTAAACAAAGCGATCATTGCCATCGGCAGAAGATAAATTAACCTCTTTTTTGTGCCACGTACATTAGCGTTTTATATATATAGATTTTTGGAACTTTGCGTCTATCTGTCTATGAACATGATGGCGATGAAATTTGGACATCATGTTCATGGTCTTGAAACCAAGATTGTATGTTTATATCAAATTTTGAACGAAATTCTTCTCTTCCATGTGGAAGTGAACACTATAATTGAAAATCGCAATGAGCAGAATGGATGACACTCAGCGTATGGTTTCATCATAAGAACTCTAGATGTGCATCAAATTTTAAGTCAGATCCATCAAAGGGTTGACCGTCTGTCATTTAGTACATCCACACGTATGTTGAGATCTCCGAAACACAACAGCTTAGATTAATGAAATCTGGTTTGTGGTCTTTGCGATCCCAACTGTAGATCTGTGTCAAGATCTGGGACCCGATAGTCGAGAAAAAGACTGCCGAAATGCATACTCCGCTTTCTTCACTATACTACAAAGCACAAGACGTGTCATATTTTGTGTTTTTATACGAGAAAGTGTGATTTCTAGTTTGAGGGAATAATTGGATCTTAGTCAATAATAGGGAACCAATTACAGATAACCACTAGCGGCTCGTCTGCTCAGAAACAAACAGTCTGGCGTCCTAGAATTTAACCACAGATACTCACAGTTAACTAAGATAATAAAATATTTATTTACAATATACAATTGGATTATAATTTATGAATAAATTATAAAATCTGGATTAAATAACACTATATACAGAACCCAGGCGGGATCGTCTCATTCACAGTTCAAAGAAGGCGAATTTCGCTCACGCGGCGTCCCCAACCACAGCCGGTCATTTGACCGCCAGTGAACATCTTCAGAAGGCGACAGATGTCCGGGAACGCAATTAAAATTCCATTCTCAACAGCGGTGAGTGGTGATTTCACATAGCGGTGCTGCGAAACATTTTTCCCAAAAGAATATAACTGTACCTCTGCATTGTATTTTAAAAAAATCACCGTCGTTTATTTTTTCGATAAATGACTTCTCACAAAAGAAAACAAATATGCATTAAGCCGGACGTGATTCAGTTGGAAAAACATGAAAGCAAACCCTAAACCATAAACTAGAGAAAGGAAGACAAAAATGTATAAAGAAAGCGAAGGCGAGGTTGGTTGGTTGTATGAGTTTTAATGGCGCAAGTGCCATTTTTGGCTATGCTGCGCCAAACAATGGTGCGAAGGCGAGACTTGGATGAGAGGAAACAGTCTGCAGTAATTTCTGCCGAGCCACCGCTACGTTCAGTGGTAGAAAAAGTGGATTTTCGCCTTCCGTTGTGTTACATTACGATGCACAGTGAGCGAATTTTGATGCCTTCCTGTCGAAACTGTGTGCAGCCTCGCCGATGTGTGTATTTGCTACTTGTTGATGCATTTTGTGCTTTATTTGTCGGTTTTTAATATTTTTTTCCATTTTCGGTGTTGATCGCACTATCAACGAGAAATAATAAGAAATAAGATTTTTTTTTAAAAAAACGAGCTTTTAAGATAATATCAGGTTTGGAGTCTGCATCCTAATGAACAACCCGCCACTCAGAATGACAGTTTGAGATATGGTTACTTTTCCAAGACACTACATATAGAAATAAGAGAGATTTTAAGTCGAAATGTTTGCATCTTTTAAATACATGATATGTTTTATTTTGCCTTTCTACAACATTTTAGATTTTTATGCTATTTGATTTTCCGTGTTCTTTTATGTATTCGACCAGTTTTTTGGCGCCGTGTTTGATTTATTTTTATCTTAAGTGTTGCATTTTTTTAAAAATCTCAAGTGTGTATTTACGTTTTTAAACTCCTGGTGTGTTTTTATTAGACTCGGTGTTTGCGTGTTTTGACTTTTTGACCCTTGCCTTTTGGAAACGAACTTTAAATGTTTTAAAAATACGGCTTTTGGTGTGATAGTGTGTCTTAAAGTTTTGTGATTATGTGTTTTCGTTTATAATTACATATACGTTTGCTTAAGTTTTATGATTTTATGTATTCTCTGTGTTCTACTTTTTGCTTTCTAAGGCATAATCTTTTTATTTACTCGTTGTGACTTTTGTTCTTTGTGTGTTTGTCAGCACTCTGTAAATGGAGTTTTCTCTGTAGTGTGCTTTTCTTTAAATAAATATATAGAAAAATTCTAATATTCTTCATTTTCCTAAAAATGGTATTTACATCCTAGGAAGACCTGTTGTGCAACGAACTGCAATTAGTTGGGTTTTGGTCGGCAAATAATACGCACTTAGTTACAGTTTTTGATAGTGAACCCGAAATTCATGAAAAGGATGTTGATTTCTGATTGCATGACTACATTCTATCCTGAACCCTTTCGTACAAAAAATATCTGAATGCAGTGGCGTGCATTCAATGGAAACAAGTGAAACAGTGCTTCAGTAAGCAATTGATGTTCCTAGACGCAACCTTGTTTTGTGTTCTTTTCTCTCTGAAACTTTCGGAGGAAGAATGATTCCGTTTTCTTTGTCGTTGTGTGAATAGACAGTTAGGGTGACGGTGTAAAAGGAATGGGGTAGAAAGGGTCTCATATTGAATCTCTCTTCCCTTCAATGTTTCTGACTTTCCAACCGATAGTGGATGCGATATAAGAAATGCGGGTTGAAACTAAGGAAGCGATTCGTGCTTCATCTCAGAAACTTGCTGGTACCCTCGGTACTGGTTCCATTGAGTTCATAGAGATTACGTAATATTCTCTATTCTTACTCGGGTCACATGACTGTCGAGAGTTGGCATGGAGCATGCGCATTTGAACTCAGAGACGGAGAAATAGTAAGAAGAGAAATTTTACAATTGATTACACACTTACGAGCTCAAATATGTATCATTATTATTATTAATAATAATAATAATAATAATAATATACAGTAAAACCTCGGTTTTCGTTGACTTTGTTACCGTCGGTTTCGGTTTTCGTCGATTTCTTCCGCTAAAAATTTGTTTCGGTTTTCCTCGGATTTCGTCACCGTGCCCGAACAGCGAAGGAGTGAGTTGAGACAAGTCTGAGGCCAAAAAATTGTGTCCGAATCCAAAGATAATATGAGGCTGAAGGATTCATCCTCCAACAGTTAGTTCTTCAACTCTGATGAAACTGGCCTCTTTTGGATGAATATGCCAAAGAGGACATTCATGACAAGGAAAAGACACTGCTAGGACATAAGCCTATGAACTTTTTTATTGTGTGGTAATGTTAGTGATGATTGTAAAGTGAATCCCTTACTGATTTACCAGACAAAAACTCCTCGAGTGTGGACCAAGTTTTTTATTTTCATTTCTTATTGTTTTCAGTATTAAATATGTTAGGAAATTCTGAATTTTAAGCTACGAAGCTTGCATCTTTTCTAAATTGTCTCTCGTACCTTTACTCTAAGATTCGAAGCATTCTTTCTTTAAGATTTTTACGTCATTTCTTTGAGCTAGTTACTTCATTTGACATCCATATTAGCAGCTATTTAATCGGAATCGTATGACGTTGTCTATTCGATTCCCGCAGCTGATATGTAGATCTGATTATTAACAGAGTATATATACTTGTCTCTACTGTGTCATTTAAAAGAAGGTACGGTATAAGCATTCTCTCCTCGGAGAGACTTCAGTGCCATGTAAGCTGTTGCTGGTACTGTATCTATAAGATGTAGGACAAGTATCAACCCTGTTAAATGGAAGTGTGGTGTTCTGTAAATATGTTCTTAAATGTGGTCGTCCAAATAAATGTCTCTTTTAGCTTATATGTTTCGTCATTTCTGAAACAATAAGAAATGCTCTATCTCATAGAAATTCCACTGCATGCAATAAGCCAGGACGCTTTTAGCTTATTATCCATCAGTTCTTCATAACTAATGTTACTCAAGCTGCCTGTCTCTACTTTACGAGACTAAGAAGTGATATTGGCAAACTCGCTTCCTGTGCCTAACAAATCACTATATTTATTCTCTATAAAATATGTTTTTGGTATATATTTTGGAGTATTTCGTACGAATGAATTGGATTTACGTTGGTTCCTATCGAAATAATTGCCACGATTTTCACCGGTTTCGGATACCGCGGTTGTTTTAGCACGAGATATCGACGGAAACCGAGGTATCGCTGTACTTGTACTTGCCACACTTGTATGGATAATGTACCGTTTATTATGTGTACTAAAAATTCGGCAGCTTCTGTGTGTTTCAGAAGCACGGCACGCCACTGACCGAACGAATACTTTATTCATCGGTGCAAAGAGAGAGATGAAGCAAATGCGCAAGGGTTTCATATTCTGAATAAGGATTCCTCCCCGAGCTGGTGCGTCCGACGTCCTGGCATCGTCATAGCGTCGCGAGATAGTCCTGTCGCAAATCCGGCAACCTAATCAGCAAAGCCATTCATCTCCTGGACACGCTGACCATCTGCAAAATCATCCGCCGGATCTGTCCGAGCCAGAAATGATCGCTAATCAAGGCTCGACACAAGTCATTTATCCGTGCCGGTCGCCGCCGCCGATGGAGGAAGGATTAGGATCCGAGGCCTCGATTTATTCTGACCCGCCCGCGGAAGAAAACTCGCAAATCCCGCCAGAATTTTCTGATTACTTTCGCCCGCATATCCTCCAGCACGACTCCCTGCCGCAGGAACTAAGCTGCCGCCTCCCAAACAAATTGTTGGCGTGGCAGCGGATTGGTAGACCTCATAACTACGCCGAGGAGGGGCAGTGGAATGAAGATGGACAACGTCGAAGAGGCTTCGAAGGTGGCGTCTCGAAGCGGGATTGGAGCCCTTTCAAGTAATGACGTACGCACTTGCCCTCTGGAAGAAACGTCAGTAGATAATAATTAAATCCATGACTTCGAATAATTTATTCGTTTGGATATGATATCCTATTGATCAGTGGCGATCAGTGTTCCGGGTCAGGGGGGGGGGGGGGGCTGGGTCAAAATTTTTGTATCGTGGTGACGGAATACCAAACTCATGGCTTATATAAACCAAAACACTTTAATTTTACAGGTTTTCCTCTCCTGACTATAAGAATCATAAAGAACACTACAATACTTTCGATAATTTAATAAAAAATACATTGAAATAGCTGGCCAAAAAATGTTTTCGACCGCGCCAACGTTACAAGTGCAAGTGGAATGACTAGAAAAGTAGGAAAATTTTCGAGCCTGTCAAGTCAGAAAGCAATGTTATCACGATTTTATTACTATTTTTTTAGAATGAAAATTAAGATCAAACAGTTGTAGTGATTTTAAATTAAATTAAGAAGGTTGGTTTAGCTCTGGGGGGGGGCTGCATCCCGATAGCCCCTCCCCTGGATTCGCCACTGATTCCAGTAGATATAAATTGACTAAATTTTAATGAAAATATTATTTAAAAATTGATTAAATTAATTAATCAAGCATTAATAAAAATTCTTAGTATTATATATAAAGGCGTATATGCAGCTATTTATAATATAATTCAGATACAAATAATGGATATACTAATCAAAAATTAAAATTAAAAAAGAAAGAAAAGTATAGATAAGAAACAGCAGATTTAAACATAAACGATGACAATACATCTTTAAGCGTACTAACGCAACAACCTCCAGTGATTGCATGGCATCTTTATGGCGAGTGGTCTTCTATAAAGTTCGCCATCCGATTTCTCATTCATTTCTTCCTTTTTGAACATTTTTTACTTTCTAAAT
This sequence comes from Araneus ventricosus, assembly GCA_013235015.1. Lineage (NCBI taxonomy): Eukaryota > Metazoa > Arthropoda > Arachnida > Araneae > Araneidae > Araneus > Araneus ventricosus. The sequence goes on along the minus strand of BGPR01013696.1, from coordinate 855 downwards.
TAATTGTTATGTGTTTCAAACATTATCGTTTTAAACTTATGTTGATGAGGCATTATGTAATCAGTACAATAAAAACTTTAGGGAGGGGCCCATGTTTCAGAACAGTAGCATTCTCTATGTGCCTATGCAATTATAACATATCTGGCATTTTGCCACTTCAGACACCCTATAGTTAATGGCACTGATCCAGCAATTACATTCCGGTCTTCCTAAATGAATCATAGGATGGAGTTGTTACAAAAAATCTGGAACAATTGAAACAAATATGTAAAATCACAAAAATATTTTTAAAACATTTGTTATAGACCTTAATCTCTGTGGTAGACAGATTCAATAGACATGATTTCCAAACTGTTCAGATGTTCCAGTTGACTTGATCTCATATAAAATTTGATCAGTTTCGGTTTGGAAAAACTCCTTTCTCCAGATACTACACACACTGGAATTGCTTCATTTCTCTCGATTTTAATATGAATGTACAACGATAAATTTTTATCTGTGGTACGTGTACTCTTGGGGGTAGGCGGGAGACCAGTTAGGGGCACGCGAAAGTGCTCTTAAATAATGGCAGGAAACATAAAGCATAAAAATATTCTAGAGTTTCGTTTTCTCAAGTTTGTATGAAAAATAAAAGTGAAAATTGCAGAGTCCGAAAGCCTATTGAAGAAATAAGAAAAAGGAAGAAAAATATTAATATCTAGCAATTGAGTCATTTTCTCATAGCTCTCACCATAAATTAATGCGAAATTACTTCAATGCTGCTTTCATTTGTTTTGACGCTGAACTAATGCTATTTTAAAACAAGGAATAAAATGTAAATTCAAAAATCGATCGTTCAAATGTTATCATGTTCTT
>BGPR01013695.1:0-41058 GCA_013235015.1 Araneus ventricosus | reverse complement strand
TTTATCGAAATGTAATGGCATATTGAGTTTCAGGGGCATTAAAGTTTTTTTTTACCCGATTGAAACGAAAATTGGACAATTAGGGTTAAAAGACCACATACCAAATTTCATTTATCTAAGTCGTTGCGTTTAGGAATTATCGTGTTCACAAGCATGCGATTACAGAAACCAACAGACAGTTAACGCGTCGAGGGATTTCGTCCAAAATTTAATACGGACCTACATTCCTAATTTTTAAAACTGTGTACCAAATTTTATCTATCTAGCTGTTTAAGTTCTGAAATTATCGTGTTGATATGAACCCTAACATACAAATTTTCCTTGGACGGACTTTATCCAAAAATTGATTGAAATATACTAATTTTGTATTAAGTCCATATAAAAGATTCCTTCTTTCTAACTCTAACCGTTGTTGAGTTATTGTGTTCACAAACATAATTCCAAAATTGTGTTTTTCGGACTCGGGGAGGTCTAAAAACTGGAGATTCGTCAAAATCTCGTGTTGAAAAATTTACGATCAACGATTATAATTCTTTCTCTTTGTATACTTCGTTTACTAGAATGTAAAAAAGATCAAACTTTTTTTTCCTATCAATTTTACGAAAATGCGCTAGCTACGAAGTAAAATATTATTGAATTTTTTTTTTCTACAGACAATTTTTTGCAAACTTCGCAAAATCAAAGAATAAGGAGAAAAATTTAACACCTATTCGAAATTAATCAGGTGCCTTTTCACAATTTATAAATGTCTTGGACGTTATCGGTGTGATATTCAAAAACATTTTTGGACCTTTTCATACCAAATATAAAGGAAATTTAACTAACATAAAACTTACACTTTACTGTTTTTCTTAAAAAATAAAATTATAGATCTAATTCAAATATATCATACAGCTTGGAAAATAAATAAGAGTCTCATTATTATCCATTAAAGTTCAGAATGAAAATAAAAACCTGTATATAAATCAGAATTTTATTTAAAAAAATTATACTTTACAAATCACAGCACACACACAAGATATTGTGATAAAACACACTGTCTAGCATGTGACGGTGGAGTTTGGAAATAATTCAATGCCTGAGACTACTATTATTATTAGAAGTACTGTCTTCAAACTCGTTAATAACGTGTCGGGATGCATTATAGGTTTGTAACACATATTAGTGGATTCTTGTCTCATAGCATCTATTAAAATTCAGCTCGCAATTGGCATAAGAGCTACCAAAAGCAATGTAATTCAGGCATTTAGATTTGATCACTTAATGAAGAATGCATATCAGCAAAACTATAACGCTCAAGGAACTAGTGCATAAATACAGTATCATTGAAGTAAGCATTGATATTTTCTTAGAAATGGTTTTGTGTTCTTACATTTTAAAAAAGAAATAAACATTTTCACTGACTATTGAAATAAACTTAAACTGCAGATGTTATCAGACTCTTAATAAGATAACTAAAAGTCTGTTAAGATCATTAGTTGATATTATTCTTTACGTTTCCATGTAAACCAAAATTTTCTCTAACAAAAATACAATATTTTAAAACATAAAAAATAAAATTTTCATCCCTTTTCTTTAACATTTGTTTCAATGTTTGTTCAGAGTGAGCAAAAAATAAATTGAATAATAATTATTTGAAAAAATAATTGTTTTTTTTCGGAATTTATTTCATTTTGATGAATTTAAAAGAAATTCTAAGTAGTGTAATATAGAAAACTCATCTAGAAAAAAAACTGCTATAGTTTTAAAAAATCACACCTAAACCTTAGTTATTTTTTTTTCAATTCAATGTTATATAACGAAATAAACAACCCCCCTCTTTTCTTATCACCCCAGGCTTCTCAAATTTTTCTATGCTTGAATGGGGTATTGAAAGAGATTGGGCAACAAAATCTATTTTACTTAACAATTCGATTAAAACATTGATGCATTGAAATAAAATCTTATATAACATAAGTGTATTACAGGGAAAACACTTGAAACATAATACAATTTCAATCCAGGCTGACAAATATTAAACCGGACTTATACAGAATCCAAATTCGGACACACACAACTAGAAAAAAAAATCCAAAACTGACCTTCTTTCTGAAAGAAGACCTCAATGCAGATAGCGTTAAAATGCCCCAAGCTATAGGGGTGTGGGGTCTTGGATCCTGTGGTATCTCTAATTCGCAGTAAGTACATTCTTATCAGCACTCATTGTGTCGACCGCTACCCTACCCAGCTAATCAATCAAAATGTCAAACCACGGAAGGGGGAAGAAATTCGGAAAAAATACGTTCATCTCGCTTTAGAGACAGTTCACAAGAGACGTATATTTCCGGGCTGACCGCTTTCGGCGTATCTCTGACCACACGTTGAAATGCGTGTTATCCGCTTATGGGATAGTCCAAAGTCGACGTAGAAATACGTGTGAAACGCTCAGAGGGTTAATGTAAGTAAACAAACCAGAAAACTCGTCCATAGCTCCGCAATCAAATAGCATAGAGAGTTGGTTTTAGTTTCATTTAACAGAGAAATGTTGACATTGAAGATTGCAAAAAAGAATTTTAGAATTTGGAATTACGGTTTAGTCACAGTCGAGTTGCAAGTTGGTGAAAATCACGAAGAATTTTGATGACGTCATATCGACAGATGCGTGCGTACGCATTGACCAACCTAGCTTCCCGCGCTTTCTCATACTTAACTGTCTGGCGGCCTCAGTCAAGAAACGAGAAGGCATTTGATTTTCTTAAACATCATTAATATCAATACGGTTCCTACAAACTATCCAAGTACATTAGGCAATTCATTCATCGATCTTACGTTCACGTAAAATATTGCTCCAGAATTGTTGAATTACGTTTGTTATTTCTCGTACCATCGTCCGATTTTACATAAGATTGTTACTCACAGAAATTGTATCGAGTATCAATAACATGAATAAATATATTACCTTTGAAGAAAATAATTTTTTCGCAAAAAAAACCAACCAAAATCACGAATCAGTCACATAAATTGAGAGATACAGGGGTCTATTCTGGTACCCCCGGTTGGGTTGGGTTAACAACGGAATCCAACCCAACTCGGGATACCAGAATAGACCCCACAAAGAGCTACTCCAGTCACAAAATCTGAGAGTCACAAAGAGTTACTTCAGTCACAAAGAGTTACTTTAGTCACATCCCAGATAGCAATTTTAGTTTGCAGCAATCTTGCTCTGCAAATCTGCAACAAATTTGACATGACAAGAATGCAAGCTTGAAACAAGTTTGCAGCAAGTTAACGCAAGCTCCGAAGTCACCATGCGTCAAATTTGCCTCAAATTTGTCACGTCAAACTATAGCAAAAATAGAGTACGAACACAACCTCGAATTAGAACTCGCGACCTTCCGCTTCCAAAGATGAAGCTCTAAACCACTCGACCAGCTAGACTCATAGAGGAGAAGATAGATGGCGTTAATACATCTTCATCTAAACGATTTACTTTAAACTATTTTCTTGATTTCATTAATTTTTTAAATTTTGTGTTGAGAATATGATTTGTAATCAAAGAGAGAGCGATTTTCGCTAATAACTACGTTTTGCTAGTAGAATAAATTATGAAATTATGGCTCAAAAGCAATTACTTTTAAAATGGGACAAAATGAAGTTATTATTTTTCAACAAACATTGACTGTTTTTTAGGTTTAATTTTGTTTATAAACGTTAAAATTTCAACATTAAGAAAAAGGCGATATAGTTTTCTTTAAAGTGCGAGTTCTATATTTAGTAAAAAGATGGAAAATGTATCAAAAAGTTTTTTTATAAAAAAATTAGTTTTTTTACAAATTGTCATTGATTTATTGAATTAATAAAAAGAAGTACGGTCTAGGAGACGCTATTAAAAATCGTATGTTTTTTAAAACAGAGAAAGACCTTTCTCTGTTTTAGTGTTGTTGCTATCATCTTTGCAGCAAATTTGTTTTGCAATCGTGCTGTGAACTTGTCATGACAAATTCACAGGAAACTTGCATTGGAAGGAGGGGTGGCGTTAGTTCTCTAATTTTGCCGTGGCGAACTTGTCGCAAACTTGTTATGCAAGGAGTGTTGACGGATTCTGCATTGTTAGTTTGCAGCATTTTCGCTTCAACTTTGACGCGTTAAATTTGGCATGACAAGATAATATCAAGTAAAAATCAAACTTGATGCAAACGAACGTGCTATCTGGGATAGAGCTAAATTGAGAGTTACAAAGAGCTATTCCAGTCACATTATCTGAGAGTCACAAAGAGTTACTTCAGTCACATAGAGCTACTTTAGTCACAGAAAGTCACAGTTGAGTAAGGTAAGTAAGTATGCCCCTCAATTCCAGCGGCAGTTTCGCTGACAGCCTCCCGTCGATTTTTCATTTAAATCTTTTTGGAAAACCCTTTACATACATTTAATTAGACTTAAACAAATGACAATTTTTTATTTAAATTTTTTCAAAACACTATACATATATTTAATAAGAATTTGAAAATTAAAAGTGTGATTGAAAGCACACTTATTTAGAACAGATATTTAAAAATAACAATAGCAAAAATATTTGTTATTAAAAATATCCTTTATTATGCATCCCTAGTTGTAATTCGAAGCTTCGTCGGGAACGCAAAAGAGCAAGTATTCGTTTTTCTCTTTGATTGACAGAATCGCTGCAATTCTTCGAAAAAAGAATAATTTCGGTAAAAGTTTCCTTACTGCGATCGCGCCGAAAACTGAGACTGTGCGGTCGAAGGATGACTTCTGTGATTGATTTAGGGATGCATAATCCACGATATTTTTAATAACAAATATTTTTGCTATTGTTATTTTTAAATATCTGTTCTAAATAAGTGTGCTTTCAAGCACACTTTTAATTTTCAAATTCTTATTAAATATATGTATAGTGTTTTGAAAAAATTTAAATAAAAAATTGTCATTTGTTTTTATGACACTTTCTGGAAAATTTTGTGTTGTCGGTTCTATATACTATTACAAAGCTATAAAGTCGTTTTCCTGAGATGCTAATCTTGGCGACAAACATGGTGACTTGGCGATAAATTTGGCGACAAACAGAATTTTCTAGAAGGACCTCGAATTTTCAAGCTATTTCTACTGGTTTCATGAACTTTCTAGAGATTACGTCACTTCCTACATAATGAAGTCACTTCCTGTTGAAAAGTATAAAGGCAAGCTCTCAAGCCAAGAAGAGTCAGTTGGAATTTGACCAGCAAGCAAGCTGATGAGTTAACAAGAAACCTTTGAGCATTGTGTTGAGATTTATTGGTAATCTCTGTTGTGAATTTTTACGAGTGCTGTGTTAATACTTGTGCTACATTTCTTTTCCTAGAATGTTTGTAAAATAAAGAGCTTTATTTTTTTTAATCCTGCTTATTGGATTGCATTCACGTACACCCACAAGACAATTTTGTCACAATACTGCCAATAGATGGTGCCTGTAGCGAAAACTACTTTTAAAAAATCCAGATCAATTAAGTTAAACACAAATATTCTCATCAAGCGCGGAAACCAACATCAGCACAGTTCATTATTCAGAACCCCCTTTGCAGTGAATCACAAATCCGATAATTTTCCGTTCCGATCGCAGTTAACTAAGCTTCCCCGTGAATATTTCTTTCGAACGATTTTTGTGACTTTCTATCGTTATGCAAGTACTGTAATCATTCGAAAACACATATCTCAAGAAGGGTGACTCACAGAGTCACAGGAAATACCAATGAAACTGCAATAGGGGGGGGAGCCGTGATCGTAGGTCACGGCCGTGACTGCAAACAGAAAGATCTTCTTTCTAAGCACCAAAATGGCCCTCCATGGCGCCATCTGTTGACAGAAGATAGAACTAAAACTTAGGAAAAGTTCATTAAAAGGGAATGATTTTTTTAAAAATTTGAAACACTTTATGCACACTTATTTACCAATGATTGAATCCAGTGGCGAATCTAGGATTCGGGTCTGGGGGGGACTGAGGTCATAAAAATTTTGTATCGTCGTGACGAATGTCAAACCTCAAGGCTAAAGTAAACCAAAACTCTTTAACTTTACAGACTTTACTCACCTGACAATAAGAATAATAAAGAACAATACAATACTTTCGATAATTTAATAAAAATTACGATGAAATAACTAACAAAACATGTTTTTGACCGCGTTAAAGCTACAAGTACAAGTGGAATGACAAAAATAGAAAAATTTTCGAGCCTGTCAAGCCAGAAAGCAATTTTGACTTTCCTGGCGGTCCTGACTAGGGATATAGGAAAGTAATGATAACTCTTATTCATTTATGCGTTGCATTAAAAAAGTATCTCTCACTTATGCGCGTCGCAAAAATTTGCTTAGTTCAAGAAGTTTTTTCCAGCAGAACAAAAAATTTTTTTATTCTGCTTCTAGGAATGCATTCCCTCGCCTTTACCCTATTGTTCAAATTCCAGGAACGCATTCCTCTAACTTATACACAGGGGTGTACACTCGGGTTCTTGTGATTGACGTCAGTGAAATCGCATTTATACAGCAGCCAATTAGAGAGGATAGTACAGTACGTACCACGTGGCATTGATCGCTAACAAAAGAACCATCTTTGGAGTTTTGATTAGATGGTTACGTTTTAAAATGGCGAAAAGAACGAAATTGTCGCCTTCGTTTAAAATGGTTGTTATTAAAAAATTCGAAGAAAATCCTTGCACCTCAAAAAAAGCTTTAGCTGAGCATTTTAACGTCCCAGAATCGACATTGAGAGAGATTTTAAAAAATCAGGAGCATTTCCATTTTCTTTGTGTTCTTTAAAAATACTTAACGGAAGTTATACACGTATTTCCATTTTGAAACCAATTTTATTTACATTTTCAGTAGTATATACATAGTGTTAATTAACAATATATGTACACGGTATTGATGTTTCACTTTTAAGCTCCCTTTTGTGGTTTTTCACTTATGCGCGTCTCTCACTTATGTACGTTTTTTTCGCTGTCCCCTACGCCCGCGCATAAGTGAGAGATCACTGTATTTTTTAAATTTTATTTTCTACCTCCTATACTCACGGGTGTTTTATATGTCTATGTATTTTTTGCCGTCTCACTTTTTGTACCCACTGGTTCACACGGGCGTCCAGCATGTTCGGCTTTCGCGACTATATTCAGGGTTAATCATTCTACTGATGAGTGATAGATGAATTGAGTGAAAGTTATTTGAAACTCAGTTTGTAAATTTCGTTAGCTGCGACGCATCATACAGAATTATATCGATGGCATTTTAAAATTTACGTCTTTAAATATTTTACTATCTGTCAAGTACAATAAAATATTCAGTTCATCTTTCCTGAATTATCGCGGCTGAAATTGCGACGGGAAATGCTAAAATTAATGTAAAATACAAAAATAAAAACTAATTTAAACTGGCGAACCAGCTGGTCGCCGAAGTCTTTTTTAAAATTAAAAGTGTGATTGAAATAACAGTTATTTGGAATAGATATTTAAAAATCGCAGTAGCAAAAATAGTTTTTACTCAAAAAATTGTGGATTATACATCCCTAGTAATACGTGGATTCCACATCGAAAGAATGCCACATCTTCAGAGGCTATCTACGAATCGATTTTTATTTCATTTATTATTATTATTTTGTATCCTCATAAGTCATAAGAATGAAGGCGCTGCTCAGAAGAGCCATGAGTCAAGTATATGAGTAGGTGGTAATCGAAAAGAGCAATATCTGCAGAATACAGCGGGTGTAGTAGTGTCGTAAAGATTTTATATTTTATTTATCTTTTTTTAACATCATTATTATTAGAAGTAAAAAATTAAGAACTTATAAAACTTGCTGACTACACCTTTTATCTTTTAGTAATTTGAGTACCTTAAATGACATCATACCTGTTGCTTAACAGACACATTCAATTATTTACTAATAATTATTCAAGGTGGATCTATACACATGTAAACAATCTTAAGTCTCAATCATTAAATCAATTAAACATCTAACATTTAAACATCTAAATTGAAGTTGCACTTCAATTTAATTTTAGTTCTTAATTTATCTTTAAAATAATCACCACATTTAATACCAAAACAATTCATAAAGATTTAAGTTTTTTTGTTGTGTTTTTAAATATATAATTAGATGTTATTCTTATCAATGTTGTTATCTTTTTTTCATATTAGACATATTAGAACATACATATAATATAACAATTAATAATCAGACATTCAAATGTAATTTAATATTTATACCAATACATAAATGTTAATTTTATAAATTAAATATCTCATTATAAGGTAAAAATTTATAAGTAGGTTTTATACACATTAATCTTCACCAAGCCAATTCGTAACTTATATTCCAATTTCTTAAGATTTAAATTAATAATGTGTTCTACTCAACTAACGCTCATGTTTTCAAATTAATTAAAAAGAGTTTCGGAAATTATTGCAAAACCCTTTTTTTAACTGTAATAATAACCAATTCATTTACATATAATTTCTCTACGTCTAATTCACATATAAAATTTTAGTCCCTATATTAATCGAATATTATTATCTTCCTTCAAGCACATTCTAGAATCCTACTTGATTTAATATCAATTAGTAATACTTGCAATTTACTTAGCCTATTATTTACTTCACACAAGCAATTCTTTTAAAATTATCCATAACAACATGTCTTCAATAAGTGTTGGACAATAAAAGGGATATGGATATTAATGTGATAATGTATCAGATTAAAATTTCGACACTGCAACATAATATTTCATGATCTTATTTTACATAACAATAATTTTGGTAAGCAACTGACATCCCTCAAATTATAATTGGTGTACAGTCCCTATTTCATTACAATAAAGTAAAATTAATACAAAAAAATTAAAAAAAAACTTAACTGAGTAGATTTGGTTGCCCGCAGCTGCAGTCAGTCCCGGATTTTTGTCCGAATTATGCCATGGATATGGAGATTTATATGCTATGGGACACTTTCGGCCAACCCACGGCGCCTTACGAGGAATCACAGGGATCCAACATCTTGACGGTTCAAAGGGGGATCCAGCGGGCAGACAACGGCCCTCTTCATCAACTCCAATTGTAGATGTGCATTCCGGTGCAATGGATCTGAGGCAGACATCAGAATATCGAAGACGGACGTCGGCATCCAAAAAAAAAAAAAAAAAACTCAGTTTAAGATTTACGTCCACCTTCCACCTTACGCATCCTAACAGCTTATACGGTCAAGGGCTCCGTCAGGCGAAAACTCCCCCAAAAGCCAATCTTCCCATCACCGAGGTTGTCAATAAAAGCCCTCGGAAAATTTTTAAAAGCTGGCAGACACGCAAGTCTCTTTCTTCACACATTCCCGATCCTTCGGGGTCGGAGAGAAAACCTCTACAGCTTTTTTACGGCATCGTCCTTCCTTTAATGCCAAAAACGCTCTGTCTGCTCCAAGTTCCTATTTTTTAAAAACACCCCTCTTTGGCGGCTCAAAAACCAAAATTTTGCCAATCTATGTGTTGTCCCTTGCAATTAATATTGCAACCCTAAAAAACCGACGACAGACACATTCCAGAAAGCAAACCCAAACGGGTGAAAACACGGTTCAAAAGGTCAGCTCGAGGGTGGGAAAGCGCAATATTTTTGTCGCAAGGGGGTGGTGAAAAATTCCACAGCTGTAGTAACTTTCGAGACGTTGATTCGTAAAGGGAAAAATCTTCTCCGCTAGGAAAAACCAAGTAACAGAAAAAAATGAAACGAAATTCGCTTAATAAACTTTGTTGCTTTAGTACTTTCTTGAAACAATTAAAAAATTACAATATTATCATTAATGGCTTATCATCATTTTTTTATTAATTATAAAAACACAAATATCTTTTAAAATTCCAAATTTATCAAAAGGCCGAAAGAAAAAAAAATTTGATTTAAATAATTTTGAACAAATTCTATACAACAGTAGGACATCCCAATTAATCTCTTCTAACGTTTCCTTGAGCGGTTTCGCGACATGAGCCAATCGTTGTCGTGTCTTGTCGCCTAATCTGGCAACTTTTGCTTCAATGCTCCGCTCAATTGCATCAATTGTTATGCGTAGCATTCCCTAGTGATGCCTCCGGTGGGTTGGAGCAGCCCATAATACACTACACCCAGCTGATCCCACCAAATAGAGAGCGAGAGCTTGGCGTCATGAATATTCTGCTTTGTCGTTCCATGATGATAATTTGTCTGGCCTGAATATGATTTTTTTTGCACTTCAGATTATCTTAGCATATTCACTTTTCCTTACCCATCACGATGCGATTCGAAAACATTTTTCATTTGTGTCTTTGAAGCAACAATTCACAGGTCATTTTGAGCCACTCGACTTCAATTCGTACGCACCTGATTTTTTTGCTTGAGAATCATTCCGATGGCCTTTAACCCTTTGCATTTGAGAGGTGACTCTCGCTCACCACATGATTCGATGCCTCAACTCGAGAGGTGACTTTCGCTCACCACATTATTCGATGCCTCAACTCGAGAGGTGACTGTCGCTCCCCACTTGGTTTGACGCGGAAACTCGAAGTGGATTCCTAAGCTGTTTGGGTACAATCTTATGAAGTGCAGAATATCATCCCTTCAAATTGAGATAAGATTCTCTTATATCAAATTAGTCCGCGATCGCGGACCGGAAATGCGCTTCCGGGGTTAGTCCTCGCCCAGCTAAGCCTAGGTCTTTTTTGATCCGTCGTTTGAACAGTTCTTACATTGTTTCTCCTCTATCGAGAAGTGACTTTTTTGTGTGTGTGTGTTGCGCTGGAGATATCAGATTTTAGACGGGTTTGAAGAGATACCCAGGTTTGACTCTCGACAGTCGACCTTCTGAGATCAGTTCGAACTTGACAGTCGTGGCAAAAGGATTAAGGTGTGCTATAAGCAAAGCATGTGAACCGCACGCTTAGCTGTAACTGTAGCGCGGTTTGTTTATGTTCAGAATCTAATGCTTGTAACCGGTGGTTGTTGTGTGTGCGTCAATAAATGCCATATATGATTAAAAGCTACCTAGTTACATAACGCCTCAATACGCAAACAATATATGGTGGTAGCGGTTAATTATTTTTGAAGTTGGCGAACATTTTGTTGCTAAAAACATCGTCGGACAAACGTACGGTTTGGTAGAACGAAAACGGAACCCAGATAGCACGTACATTTGCAGCAAGTTTGACTTTTACTTGATATTATCTTGTCATGGCAAATTTGACGCATCAAACTTGAAGCGAAATTGTGGCAAACTAACAATGCAGAATCGCAACCCTCGCTTGCTAAACGAGTTTGCCACAAGTTCGCCGCGACAACTACCGCCACGCCTCCTTGCAATGCAAGCTTTCTGTGAGTTTGCAAAACAAGCTTGCTGCAAAGATGATAGAACAGTAAGAGATAATTATCTTTGTCTCTGTTTTAAAAAAACAGCCGATTTTTAATAGCATCTCCTAGACCGTCCTTCTTTTTATTAATTCAATAAACCAATGATAATTTGTGAAAAAACTAACTTTTTTTATAAAAAAAATTTTAAAACATTTTCCATCTTTTTACTGGAACGCGCATTTTAAAGAAAACTGTATCGCCTTTTTCTTAATGTTGAAATTTTAACGTTTATAAACAAAATTAAACTTAAAAAACAGTCAATGTTTGTTGAAAAATAATAACTTAGACATTTTGTCCCATTTTAAAGTAATTACTTTTGAACTCTAATTTCATAAATTATTCTACTAGCAAAACGTAGTTATTAGCGAAACTCGCTCTCTCTTTGACTTCAAATCATATTCTCAACTCAGAAAATTGATGAAATCAAGAAAACAGTTGAAAATAAATCGTATACGAATCGAATCGAGCGATATATTAGCAAAATGGCCGAGTGGTTAGGGCTTCAGCTTAGGAAGCGGTAGGTCGCGAATTCTAATCCGAATTGTGTTCGTATTCTGTTTTTGCTATAGCTTGCAATGAGTTTGACGTGACAATCTTGCTGCAAGTTCGTCGAGTGGTGACTTCGAAGCTGACGTTAACGTGCTGCAAGCTTGTTTCAAGCTTGCACTCTTGTCATGTCAAATTTGTTGCAAGCTTGCAGATTTTGTTGAGCAAGATTGCTGAAAACTAAAATTGCTATCTGGGAAGTAGCTATGGCAGCGTTGCATATAAACCCTCCGGAAAACTTTGCATTTTCAACGCCTTGCAACTGGTCAAAATGGAAGATGAGATTCGAAAGATATCGGATTGCTTTCGAATTATCGACCAAAACAGGAAATGAACAGGTAAATTCTTTACTCTATATTATGGGAGAACAAGCAGAGGATATTTTTAGTTCCTTCGGTTTATCCGAAACGGAACAAGATGACTTTGATACTGTGTTGAAAAAGTTTAATGATCATTTTGTTAAGAAAAATGCTATTTTTGAATGTGCACAATTCAATAAATGTGTACAGCTCGATGGTGAATCAGTCAATACGTTTATAACCGCTTTGTATACATTGGCAGAACATTTTAAATATGGTGTATTACACGACGAACTCATTCGGGATAGAATTGTGGTTGGCATACGCGACAAGGATCTAGGTGAAAAACTGCAGTTGGATGCCGACCTTACTTTGACAAAAGTGATTGAAAGGGTTCGGCTCAGCGAAGTGATCAAGAAACAACAGGAAAAATTGATCGAAAAGAACAGTGCGTCCGTTAACGCTATTTCGCCAAATAAACCGGAAAAATTTCTGAAACAGAAACCAAGCTCGGGGGCAAGGAAACAAAGTGTGAAACCCGATTTTCATAGGAAAAATAATGAAAATGAATCCCGCTTGCATGGAAAATGTAAATGGTGCGTCAAAAAACAAATACATCATAAAAAAGTGTGTCCCCTAGGGATGCCAGATGCAGACAATGTTCAAAAATAGGACACTATGCGAAGGTTCGCATTATCAAATCCCAGACAGGATGTTCTGAAGTGGCATATTTAAATGTAGTGCAGCTTTAGAGTAAAAACAAAACTAACATAGATTGGACAGTTACTGTTCAAGTAAATCATAAAAACATTAAATTTAAAATCGATAGTGGAGCTGATCACACTGTATTGCCTGCAAATGTTTTTCAAAATGTGTTCCAAAATACTAAATTAGAGCCACCTGATAAAATTTTACGTGGTCCAGATAGAAATCCATTGGAAACACTTGGGAAATTCAAGGCAAATATTGAATACAAGAGAAAGAGTTGCACTGAAGAAATCTACGTGATTTCCAATCTTCAAACGTGTCTTCTTGGAAAACCTGCACTATTTTCTCTTGGTTTGGTTCCAAATTTGAATTCTATTTGCCAGATTTCTGCAGCTGATCCAAAAGCTAAATTCCCAGAACTTTTCAAAAGACTTGGGGTAATGAAGGGATGTTATTCTATCAAATTGAAACCAGGAGCTACCCCATTTGCTATCACTTCTACCAGACGTGTGCCGATTCCTCTTTTAAAGCAAACTAAAGCTGAATTAGGAAGAATGGTGGAGGAAAAGGTCATCACACCTGTCTTAAAACCGACAGAATGGTCTGCACCGGTAGTAATCGTACCAAAAAGCGATGGTAGTGTAAAGATCTGTGTAGACCTGGTAGAACTCAATAACAATGTTATGCGGGAGCTGCACCCATTACCCAAGGCAGAATACTCTTTAAATCTCTTGGCTGGAGCCAAAATATTTTCGAAACTGGATGCCAATTCTGGTTTCTGGCAAATTCTTCTGGATAAAAAGTCATCCTATCTCACCACATTTATCAGCCCATTTGGTAGGTTTAGATTCCAAAGATTGCCTTTCGGTATCTCCTCTGCTCCAGAGCACTTCCAAAGAAGGATATCTCAAATGTTAGAAGGTATACCTGGAACACAATTTGTCACATGGATGATATTTTAATATGGGGATCTACTCAAGAAGAACATGGCCAACAACTCACAGAAGTCTGCAAGAGATTAAAGAACTCTGGTATGACATTAAATGCAAAGAAATGTATTTTCTCTCAGACATATATTAAGTTTTTAGGTCATATAATAGATCAGAGGTTCTCAACCTGTGGTACGCGTACCCCTAGGGGTACGCAAAGGACCTGTTGGGGTACGCGAAATCAAAGTTGATAATGGCGGACACAAGAAAATATAAAAGATTTAAAAAGTTACAGTATTTTGTTTTCCTAAGTTCGTGTGAGAAGTAAAAGTGAAAATTGTGCTAGTCTAAAACCTACGCTCAAAATAAGAAAAAAGAAAGCTAAAGAAAACCTGTTAAATGATTGATATTTTGTCTTCACCAGCCCCGATTATGCATGAATCATCAATGAGTTCGCAAAAGCTGTAGCTTCACCAGACGCCAGTGTCGTATGCTTTTTATTTTTGTTCTAGTTTAGGCTTATCGAGAACAATCCGAAATCCTCTCAAAGATTCTTGTTTTGACGTTTTTATTAAAAGCGTGATTTTATTAAAAGCGTGATTTTATTAAAACGTGATTTCATTGCCTTAATAAACTTGCGCATGTACTAAGTAATTTATAAAAAAATAATTAAAATTTATTTTTTTAAATTTTAAAATTGAAAGACATATTGGTGCTACAGTTTAGCAGCGAAACCTTTCCAGATTCATTGAAAGAAGTACCCAATCAATCTGTCAAAGTTGTAAATTTCATTAAGGCTAATTCAACTAATACCCGGTTGTTCAAAGCTTTGTGTGGAGACATGCGCAACCTCCATACTACGTTACTTTTGCACACAGAAGTGAGAAGGCTTTCATGAGGAAAATTGGCTGTGATTGTTTGAACTGAGACATGATGTTCTTGAGTTTTTGAAGACCACCTCGTTGAGCTCTATATTTTATTATGAAAGGGAATGGTTGCAAAAGAAATTGGTACTTTATCTGATTACTTTTTCAGAAAAAATAAACTTAATTTAGATTGCAGAACCATTCCATAAATCCATTTGACAAAAAATCGAGTTTATGACAAGAAACGAATTTTGGGAATCCTGCATTAAAAATACTAGCATGGAAGTTTTTGAGACTTCAGAGCTTTTCATCCGATAGAACTTAAATTAACAAAACAAGTAAAAACTAGTATAATAGCACATTTAAAAGGACTTAAGTTGTCATTCAGACAATATTTCAGCGCAGTGATGCAGATATATGGATGTTAAATCATTCAACGTAGCTGTTTTTCTCAAAAAAACTAAAAAATTAACAATTTCTGAAAAATTAATTGTTCTTTCCACCGATTCTTCCTTAGAATCTGAATTTTAAAAAGAAATTTGTTTGACTTGGGTAGTAGAGAAAGAAGAGCACCAAGAACTCGGTGTTAAAGCAATAAAATATTTAATACCTTTCACAAAGACATAATCCTATAGAAATAGCATTCTCGTCTATACAAATATCAAGAATAAATACTGAAAATAAGTTTTCTTGACAAAAAAGCAGCTGCAGAAATAAAATTATACCCCTTCTTGAATCCAATTTATAAACCCAGCTCCATGTAGAAACAAGCCTGGCTGATCGCATTGAAATTTTCTACCATTTGAATAACTGATTACATGAAATGTAATTTTACCTAACCTTTATAAGTTAATGAGATCCCATTACAATACTTTTATTTGTTTTACTACTTAATCCAATACTATTCTAAAATTGGAATAAAATTAAAAATAAGTCCTGCAAATGTCATTAATTCGTGTTATTTGACAATTGCTTACCTAAGCCCTTAACATTTATTGATAAGAACTTCTTTGCACAGACGGACGGGGAGTGGAGTTATGATGGTAGGGGGGTACTCTGAAAATGAAATGATCAATGAAGGGGTACGCGAGGGGGGAAAAGGCTGAGAACTCTGATGTGGACAAGGAATCTACCCGGATCCTGATAAAATTGCTAAAGATAGAAAAATTATCAGACGCCAACGAATAAAAAGGAACGAAGAACTATTGGGCATGGCTAACTATTTAGTAAGTATCTAAACCAACTAATTGGATATTTTTCCTCTGACTTCTATATGCTACAATAAAGTACAACTTTTGTGTGGAAGGCTACAAGAAGAAGCTTTCAGAAACTTGAAGAAAAATACTGCTTGTCAGATCCCAGCACGGGATCTTTGATACAGGAAAGAAATAATAGTTACCACAGATGTGCTTCCACACATGGCTTGGGAGCTACAATCGCAAAAAGCAGTGGTGGAAGAAGATCGGTAAGTGCATCTAGGACTGTGCTAAAAGCCGTTATGCACAAATTGAAAAGAAGCCTTGCCAGTCGTGTGGGACGTGGAAAATTTAGATTATCTGACAGGAATGCAGGCTTGCAGAAATAGACAGACCACAAACCTCATCTTAATATTTTCCAAGAAAACTTAGAGGTTTTGTCTGAGGATCAAGTTATGGAATGACAAGTTTTCCCATACAATTTGCATACATATTCCAGAAAAAAAGAATTGTTCGCCCGCACGCACCGCCGCCGTCCCCGTTCCCCGCACAGCCAAATGCCGCAGCTGAGCGCCATCAAGCGTATACAAACATTGTCTGGCCTGTCCGCCCCGTACTGGGATGGGAACCAAAAGATTGAGCGCTGAAAGGGCAGGATTCTGAGGGTTTGCCTGATTGCGCCTGCAGGCATTGCCGCCTGGGGTAGTGCAGGTTTTACACCAGCGCAGCACCATGTTGAGGTGCACCCGGCTGTATGGAAAGGCATCGTCAGAGGACTACTGCTGCTACTACTGAAGGTCAGCACCTGGTATGGGAGCCCGAGCTGGCTGTCACGCAGTGTATCAGACGTTGCAGCCGCTGCGCACCGCCGGAAGAGAAAGGTAAAGAGCTGAAAAATTGAGGCCAAATAGTGGCAGAGCTGCGCAGCCCCGCCATGGCATCCTTCATCAGGTCTTCAAGTTTTTAGAATTCGCCTACATAAAATGGTATCATCTGAATGCATTACATCAGATATCATCCCGAAATGATATTTGATGGACTGATAAAGCAATATATGGAGGTCCTAGATGAGACAGATAAGATAGGTGGGCATACACTAAAATAGTAGGATTCATATCTTGTATGATGGAGCATTGTCTGAAGGCTGAGCAGGGAGAAATCAACACCACCTTCCTGCTGCCAAGCACCCACCACGTTTGCCACCAGTTGCCTCGAAGGCAGAATAGCTGTGAAACGAAATCATGGTACCATCATGGTGTTGGGAAATCTTGGATGAATTAGACTGCGTGAGAAACGCTTTTGATTACTGAGGAAGGCAAATCTGGAAAACAAAAGATGCCCTACCTACATCATACTGCCCGGCCTGGCAGACGCCTTAAAACTGGTACCTGATTTCTGCAAATTGGGATTTTCATCCAACCGGTTATACACTTTTGATGCCGATACCAACACTCTCCTGCCGGATGCTGATCCAGGATGTCCATTCTGATGTCATCACCCAGTCTCCCAAAAAAAGACTCTAGAAAGAGCTAGTTCACCTACAAGAAGCATCTCCTGATCCCTATATGTCACCAGAAGTAGGACTGTTTGACCTCCTGAGAAACTTGACTCAGAGGGCAAGGAGATGTGCTATAAGAGCCTGTGAACCGCACGCTTTATCTGCACCATGGTTTGTTTTATGTTCAGAATCTTATGCTTTGTACCAGTGGTTGTTGTAAAAGGCCAATAAGTATATGTTTAAAAAAGCTGCCTAGTTACATAGCAAGGCCTCAATACGGAAACAATAACAGCAAGGCATGTGAAGATTGATTCTTAAATATAAAAGTTTTATACATTAATTTGTACGTGCAATCATTTTAAGTTAGAGGTTGTGGAAAATGTTCCATGTAACCCTTGGTCTGGCATCACAAGAGTGTATGCCTCTCCACTGTATTGGGAATTAATCTCGAACTATAGTTTCTAGTTTGGTATTGTAGTCATTATTTTGAGTATGCTTGAAGGAAGTTCGTTTTCAGTCGACTTATCGGCCAAGAAGCTATATATGTTTTTTTATTAAATATTATTTTATTAAATCTAACTGCGGGTTTTCATAAGTGTCAGGCCGTTTCGAACATTAGGGACTATTAGTTTAGCTCGGCATTTATTATAGAGGTAAGAATTACCAAGAGCACCGAGAATAATATCGCCATCAGAGAATTTGTGCTTGCCGTCCGCCCTTATGGCAAGCGCACGAGCAAGGTTAAACGTCCAGCCCCGTTGATCGACCAACATTGATTCCGCAAGTTGTTCTAGCATTTAATCGAGTCTTTATCGAGCAAAAGCTCCACTTCATCGTCAATGCTCCCTTATCTCCGTACTATCACCTTTTATAGCCCCAAAACCAGTATTCATATAAGTGGGGGGGGCTGAAATCGGTGAGCAAAATCATCGTAAGATTCTGGACGGCAACCGGAAAATTTTTCTTCAAACAGAAGCAAAAAAATCAAAGCTTCCTGCAAATTGCGTTTGCTGGTACAAAATCTGACAACTAACGCCCAAAAAAAGAATGCCTTTTATACTCTGGGAAAGTAAATACTGAAAAACTAAAGCTACGTAATGATACTGGAACAGTAGCTGCCGCTTAATTGATTGGAATGGCGAATTTGATAACATTAATCGATTGATAATAATAACCGAATTGGGTAAAATCAACCATATTTTATCACATCATAAAAAAAGAAAAAAACCTCTTACCTCAAAGCTATCTATAATTTATTCTAAAAAATAAATAAATTTTCAAAATCTAAGTTGGTTGCTGCTTGTCGACAATTATTCCTTAACAATTCAATTCTCTCAGCGTCGTTGTTTTTTAAAAATTCGTTGAACGATGCTGCACAGCCTGTTTCTTTAAACATCAAGTGCTGATCTCCTTTTGAAGTTCGTTGAGGGTTTTCTATCAACATACGTTGTCCCCTGCCGGAATCATCAACGCTCATTAGTTGGTCTTTTCCTCATAAACAACTTGAAAAAACTTCCTGTCTGCTGCAGCAGTCACCACCACATCTACTCTTCATACTCTCTTCCTTTAGCATAACTGGCAAGTTTAATGCCAATTGGAATTATTTCACCTAATTCGCAGAAGCCTTCCTGTGAGAAATGGTTTTATAGTGCTGGGGCTGATTCTAAGAACTTGTTTGTGTTAAGAGATGGACTCTAGATACCACAAGTGGAGTTGAGAAAATTTACGAACGTCAAAACGCCAATGTTAAAGCTGGTTGAAAACAAGGGCCGATCAATTTTCTACTTCAAAAAATGATGGCATTAAGCGATACAGTGACTGCACTAAACGGATATTTTTATGTATTACTTAAAATAAGTCGGTTCTATGTTTTTGATAAATATAAAGAAGCTTTGAATGATGGCATTAAACTGCATCGCTTTAAGCGGCGTCCACTGTATTTACACAGACTCGCCAAATTCAAGGAAAATAAATAGAGACTGCCAGTACATGATACATAATGGATTTTATTTCGGATAGACTTTGGTAATTTTAAACCAAGTAAATTGCAATGAAACATCAAGAAACTACGATGAGGCATTATCTGTCAGAGATTTCTGACAAAAAAGAATGACAGATGACAGAACTGCATCGTAGCCATGGCGTCCACTACTTACACAGACTCACAAATTCAAGTGAATAAACAGAGATCGCTTAGTAATATGATACATAATTTGATTTATTTTGGGATAGACTTTGTAATTTTAAACTCAAGTAACTTTGTAATGAAACATCAAGAACTACGATGAGGCATTATTCAGTTCGGGACCAGAGGTTTTTGATAAAAAGCGAATGATGACATTAACCGCATCGCATTAAGCGGCGTCCACTGTATTTACACAGACTCGCCAAATTCAAGGGAAATAAATAGAGATCAAGAGTGATGTATAATTTGATTTATTTGGGATAGACTTTGTAATTTTAAACTCTGATTAAACATTAAGAATTCACACAGTATTCAGTGGGGCTAAAGGGTACCTGGGTGCAGGTATTAAGTTATTTGTTGATCCTAAGAAATGTACCCAACTAATTCAGTAGGGCCAAATTGATCCTACGTTCTTGGCGGAACTGGGCAAGCGGTATTCCCCCCCCCCCCTTACGTGACATTACATTTTACTAATTTTTCATCCTCTCTATAAAACTCTACTCCAAAAAAAACTACATTCCTCGCAAATGTTTTTTATACACAAATTTATATTTTATGATTTATTAAATAGGTTAATAAATATTACATATTCTTAAAGAATACTTTAAGAATCATATTCAAGAAAAATACTGTACACAAAATAAATGTATCATCAAATAAATACAAAATGTATGTATTTTCTAAAAGATAGAACAAAATCTATAATCTTATTGCTATTGCAGTTATTAAACATTGGCTTTGTAAGGATGCACATACTAAAGAAGAGAATTTATTTGTTCTGCACTATTTATAGTGGCAGGCATAAATTACACCCCATATAAAAGGCAAATACCATGGCTCACCTGCCTACTCCAGCGAAATCTCCCAAACCACTAGGACTAAAAAACTTGAAATTTTAGTAAGTGATTGCTTCCTTAGCCGTTCTCACTAAGAAAAGATTTTTCAGCCTTAATTAGAATTTAAATTGAAAATTTGGCTCTAAATCTTTCACGTTTTTCAGGGAATAACTTCGGATCCTATTCTCAAGTAAAAAAAAAACCATTTTTTACATCATCTTAAAGATAAAAAATTGGCTTTTCAATTGATCTTATTTCATGCAACAGTTTTGTTCTAATTTTAATTATTGGTTGTTTCCAAATGTTTTAAAGCATGAATTGTAACAATGTGTTTTTGTATTGTTGTAAACAAATTCAAACTATCTCTTCAAGATTTCAAAATCTTTTTATCTACGCGCTTTTGCAATTGTTACGGTTGTATAAATTATTTTCTTCTTGGGAAATTAACCTGCTATGAATTTCACTTTAGTATTCACTGCATTTGGAAATATTTTATAGAAACCTGCTTCAGTGGATTTATAAAGTGGCAACAGATATTCTGATTTTGTGTTTGTTTGTTTTATTGTGTGTGAGGTAAACTGAAATGAGTTTCTGTCCTTTCTTCAAGATGACCCCATGCTTTCCTGCCATTTTAAATTATGAGGCAATGAATTATAGGTGATTTTTTTGTTGTACCTTTTACTAGGCTAAAGAGTACATTACTGCCGCCAAACTGAGCCAAGTGATAACCTAATAAATTTGATATTAGAAACAAGAAATTACAGCCTAAAAAACTAGGAATTACAGAAAGGCAATAGTGTTCGGGAAAACTAACTAATTTTAAATTTTATTGTCTACCCTCTATACACCTTCTGACTTTCTTGGATTTCTCTAAGAATTTTTTGGTTTTCGCCCATTTTTTTTGTACCCAATTGGTCAATTTGTGTAGTGTCTGGCTGCCGACCTATCTAGCGTTGACCATTCCCACTGATGAGTGAGGGATGAATTGAGTGAAAGTATTTGAAACTCCAGTTTAGGTGCTCTGCGAATATGATGCAATCATATAGAATTATACCGCTGTCATTTTAAAATTTATTACGTCTTTAAATATTTTACTATCTGTCAAATTACAATAAAATATCTAGTTTTTTTAATTCATCTTTGCTGAGTTATCGTATTGAAACTATGACGGTAACGAATGATTAATATAAAATTGCAAAAATAGTAATTTAAAATATAAGTGAACTAGCTAATACTCAAAGCAAGTGGCGAAGTTAGAAATAAAGAAATAAGAGCTGAAATTACAGAGTTGAGTATATATGAGCTGAATTTAATTAATATTTACCATTTTTCTAGATCGAGATTCCTCTAACTCAGGAAGGCAATCTCTGAAGTTAGTTAGGGTACCAAAGTGATTTTGCAATATGGAAAACACAATAAAATATTCTAGAATTTCTGCTTCATCAGGTTCGTTTGGAAAAGAAATGGTACGTGTTCGAAAGCCTATTTACGGAATTAGAAAAAGGAGAAAGTACATTAATATCTAGTAATTGAGTAATGTTAATTTTCACTGCGACTGGCTGCCATGACTTCTATGGGCACTGTGGTTCCCCACATTAATAGCCTCTACAGCGGTACATGTGATGATCCCCCCATTTTACTCGGATAATGGTTCCGTCACTGAGATAGTCTCTAAGAGCAGCACCACCATTGGACCATTAAGGGAGCGAGAACCGTTGCATTTATAATGGCAGCTTCCTCATCCGCACCCTAAAATGCTGGGATCATGGATTACTATATGACAGAAAATGAGGAAATTATGATATGTGATTAAATGAAATTAGTTTTATCATTTTAAAATTGAAAAGTATTGTTGCAAATCGCTGTTTTTAAATTCTCTTTAAATTAAAGAAAAAATTATTAAATCATAGATGGTTTAAAAAAGATATTTTAAATTTGAAAATGACGTAAAAATTCATTTTTAGAGGATAGCATTTGAAAAATACGGCGAAAAAGACAGCAAAATCTTACCTGTTCTTTTATTAACCGAAATCTTTAATTACTTTGAGTTTGGTGCTGATATTGATTCTACTCTTCACTTGTTAAATTCCCCATCAATATGAAGCAAAAATGTCGATTTTTTTTAATAAGACAAATAACATTAATGTTTGTATACATTATTGGAAAGTAAAATTTTATGGTTAAATCAGTTGCAATTATCAAGACAAGCAAAACCAAGAAGATCAAGTGAATCGGTGTAGTAGTAGTTGCATTAGATTTTTAATATGCAAACTCTAACACGAAATACTATAAAGTTAATTTTGTTCTTATTTAGAACATAGCTTTTGTATGCATACTAAAAGCGGCATATTCTTTACCAAATAGCGCGCATGCATAGGTGATCGTTCAGTTATGTCTCCAAAGACAGACCGTTGAGCCTAGAGCTGTCAAATCTGGTACAAACCTACTGGGTAGAAGGTGGCAAAGCACATCCTATGAGTTTTTTACATCACTAATTAAACCAAGAAACATTTTTTTTGGGGGGGGAGGTTCATGATACAACGTAGAAATATTATCATTTAAAAATAATTTCAAATAACGTCTTATATCCCTACAATATCTCAAAAAAAATATCTTTCAAATGTTAACAGTCTAGTTGTCGTGTAATTTTTTCTTAAATTTGACATTTTTAAAAAAATATTTTTATGTATAATTTACAACAAAGGTGGATTGAAAGTCAAAACAATTTCACTGATTTATCAAATCTTTAATTTAATATTTCTCTTAATGTTTAATTTAATATTTCTCTTAATGTTTAATTTAATATTTCTCTTAATGTTTAATTTAATATTTCTCTTAATGTTTAATTTAATATTTCTCTTAATGTTTAATTTAATATTTCTCTTAATGTTTAATTTAATATTTCTCTTAATGTTTAATTTAATATTTCTCTTAATGTTTAATTTAATATTTCTCTTAATGTTTAATTTAATGTTTCTCTTATGTTAAAAAACGTGATATAAAAATTTATTTTGATTATTACAATATAAAACCTTCTTTTGTTGTAGTGAAGTACTGCCATTTTCGTTGCTTTTCCGTTTTTTAGTCTAATTTTTTGTTAATTCTTTGCTAATTGAAATAAATTTATTTTTTAAATAGATTTACTATATTATTTTGATAGATTTACTTTTTAGCTATGATCTAAAATTCATTTTTTCACTTAGGGCAGAAAATCTTCAATGGAAACCATACCATCTATTTATTTGTAATAATTAGGCAAAACATTTAAGTTATAGTTAGATAAATAAAGTGTAATAAATTAATTCAAATCTGAATTATGCATGATCGAAATAAAAATTAACTTTCATTGAGTTTAATGATATTAAAGAGCCATTCTGCCTTAGACTTTTTTAACAACTGAAAGTAACAATCAAAATCATTAATTTTATTAAATGCAAAACATATTGCCTTAAAATTTAGTTAAAATTAGCTTGCGAAAAATTAAATCAGTTGATGTTTTTAAAATTGGTTGGCATAAATAATATATAATTAATAAAATGGGCGAATCAGCTGGCAGTAGAAGGCGGCTCGTATTTAATACAACAAAAGCAATTTAAAAATACAGAAATAATTTGAGCTCACCTCTTTAAAATTAATTTATCTTCTTAGAAAAGAACGAAACTGTCCAAGTATTTCTTTATGCGCCCACTCTCTGATGAAACAAAAACAGAAATGCAACATTTCCTTCGTATTACTTGCTACTAAAGAAACACCAAAGGACCACTCGTCCAACAAGGACGAGGCCGCTTTATCATTTCTACAATATAGTAAACAAGATAAAATAAGACCTCCCCAACCTGAAACATATAACTCCAAGAAAAAGCGCGATTCCCTTTTTCTTTTGAGCTTTTAATAGTCAAATTACGTGAATGTTTTGCCCTCCCTCCCCTCTTATCAGCGTCTTATAGGTTCGAAGAAGAATCTTAAAGCAGACGAGTTCCCTTGTCCATCTATTTTACGACTGTAAAATGAGATGCAAAAAAGAAGAAAAAGCATGTTGTTTCGCCATCTCTAAGCAAGAACCACACCCATGGTCAAAGAACAGCCCTTTTCGCCTTGCTGTAGGGACCCTTTTTTCCTGCGGCAGCAAGAAACTCAAAGTTCCAAGAAAAGGCGAAGGCCCTTTCTCTCTCTCTCTCTCTCTGTAAGGGGGTCACAGCCAGACAAGCTGACAACGTGACCACTGGACAAAACAAATAGTCACTCCCGTAATGTTTAGTGAGCCACAGAAGACTTATTCTCATTTTTTTTTCTTTTGCACAGCAGATCGTACGAATCTAACTCTTAAACTAAGTTTTTGAAATTGTCATTTTTGCGCCCCCGTTCTGCCTGCGCCATTGGCGGGGGCCAATCTCGCCACCCCCTGGTACATCCCTGAATTCCGGCCAAATCGATGATGAATAAAAAGCAAAATTTCTAACAGAAACACACTGGATTCAGCTAAGTCACAACACTCAGTCCAGATGTAACGGCACAAGGAATGGACAGGAACGGCTCTAGAGACGAAAGAAAATCACTTTAGTTAATTTCATCGGTCCCCTCAAACTGCAATAACTTCAATAGTTTTCTAAACCAGCTTATTTAATTTTTTTAAAAATTCACAATTTCCTTAATATAAAAAAAATGCAGAAAATTTCTTCTTAGATAGATGGAAAGTTTAATTAATTCATGAGTTAAATTCCGAATAAAAAGCGAGTGCCGTCACAAATACTAAATTTAGCAAAAGTCTATTTCTTCACATCACCCCTGTGAAAGATATTTATGGGAAAATAAGATATGAATATCCATATATAATAAAATAAATTGAAAAATCAATGGTTTATTATTAAATTACATGTATTATAAGTATTTTTCAATGCAAAATATTAAATTAAAATTGCATTCTCCTCGTTTTCTTACGTACAAGTTCGTCAATAATGCCATCTATAAATTTAAAATAATTTTGGCAAAACTAAAGGACCAGTCCCCCCAACCACTGGACCGATTCCAACAATTTTTATTTCATGTGAAAGCTTATGACCCCTAGATTCATCATTAGTGGGCGCCTGCTGCCACAATACACCATTTTTGAGAGAAATTGCAAAAACACTACTTCATTGTACAATCTCTTAAGGGGGAAAACCTTGACAGTATTCCAACCGCCTTTATAGGATCTAAATCTTGAGTCGGTCGGCGTCGGTTATGGAGAGTCTTTCAGCCTCAATAGCTGGACTGATTTCGCAAAATTTTTCGCCTCTTTGCAAGTGTAACCATCAGCTTATATGTCTGACTCCACTAAATTATTAGACGTTTGATGGATAACAATTAATCTTTAATAAAATTCGACAATGTAAAAATAACTAAAAAAAAAAATAAGATGCTCAGAGCTAGATGACATAATTCGATGCGACGTATTTCCTGGATCCTTCCACAAACTTGAGAGGATCTACACAATACAAGATTAGGAGCATTCTCGTTGGCTTTTAGTTGGAACTGAAGGGCAATTCTTGTAGCAGCAGGAGAACTGGAACTGCATGGCGAATTACTTCAGTTGCCGCTGGAAACGAAGTCATCAAAAAAGGGAAACATCTATAGCGTCTGAGACTGGTGCTGCCAGTGGGAAAAACTGAAACTCGAAATGAGCTAGTCGCTGCTGTCTAGTCTTGTCTCTCTCTCTGATAGTGGACGGGTTCGATGGCGTTTAAATACTCGATTTCAAAAGCATCACTTCACTTCGATTCTGGTAGAAGTAGACGCCCTCTCACGGCCGCCACACAAGCATTGTTTACCAACCTGAATGTTCTATTTTTATTGTGCAAGTTTAAAGCAGTATTTTTGGTCTGTATGAGCTTCAATCAACGTGACGCCTCAAGAATATTGTAAAATACCTATTGGAGGTGATGGAAACTGTTTATTCAGAGAGAGATAATACTGCTTTTGTAGATCTGAAAACTTTTATGCAGAAATTCGTGACAAAGTTGTGCAAAATACTAGAACTTAAATGTTTTTTTTTTTTTTTTTCGTTTTATAGCCCGTTCCACTAATCTATATGCAGTATTAAAACATGAAAAAAGTAGTGGTTGTGAGCGGCGAAGTGGCAGGGGAGGAGTGTTGCTAGTCTGAGTTAATCTTCTGACAAATATTTCTCTATCAGTGGCGAATCCAGGATTGGGTCGGGGGGTGAGGTCATACAAAATTTTGTATCGTCGTGACGAATGTCAAGCCTCGTGGCTTCTGTAAACCAAAACACTTTAACTTTATAGACTCTACTCACATAACAATAAGAATCATAAAGAATGCTACAATACTTTCGATAATTTAATAAAAAACACAATGAAATAAATAGCCAAAAAATGCTTTCCACCGCGTCAACGTCCAAGTACGAGTGGGATGACTACAAAAGTGGGAAAAGTTTCGAACCTGTCAATTCAAAAAGCAATATTGTAACAGCTTTTTTAAGGGAGATTAAGAATAAACAGTTGTAGAATTGTAAACAATAAACAATTCTGGTTTAGCTCTACCCCCTGGATTCGCCACTGTTTTCTATTGCAATTAAATCTAAATTATTCAATCTATTTTGGCACATCGACGATCTTGAGTGACACTTTATTATTTTTAGTTTAGAGAAACTTCTTTCGCCTGTTGCGACTGGCAGGGTTAAATATATTTTTAATGCTATGGAGAAGCTGTAAATGATGAAATTAAATTATTTGCTTCAGTAAATTCCAGTTATTTTAAAGAACAGTAATATCATCATTAATGATTTTGTACACCATTAAATCATTATACAAGTCGTCACTATCAGTATCCCTAGATACTGAATCGCCATTGGAAACGTGCAAAGATATACACAAAATCTGCAAAAGTGTCATCTGCGAAGATATTCCTGATTTCAATTAGAAATTTAAATAATATCTTGCATTCGTTTAAGGTGTTAAACCGTTCTCGAATGGATT
This sequence comes from Araneus ventricosus, assembly GCA_013235015.1. Taxonomy (NCBI): domain Eukaryota; kingdom Metazoa; phylum Arthropoda; class Arachnida; order Araneae; family Araneidae; genus Araneus; species Araneus ventricosus. Next base: position 13,642 of record BGPR01013695.1, on the reverse strand, counting down.
TCAAACCAGTATCCGCAACTATTAAGTAAAATTCAACTTTAAATAATAATTTTGGACCTTTGGTCAACTCATCAATACATTCAAGATTTTAAAAAAAAAAAAAAAAAAACCAGCTTTCTTTCTGTGTCATTTATAAGGAAATTCTAAGTCAATATCAAGATATTAACTTAGACAAATAACAAGATAAATAACTGATATTGCGGAATCATTAATGTACTTGTTAATAGTTGCATCAGATCTAGGTGACTTTAGAAAACGGATAATTTTATTAATTAGCTGACGGATTCATTAATTGTTGACTTAAGAGATAGTATCAGCTTACTAGAGGCGACATTAATATTTGTAAGTATATCATCCCATATAAAAATTGAATACGTCTGTACTTAAGAAGTAAATGATCGTATGCCCAACTTTTCTGATTTTGATGGCATTTTTTATATCGTGTTTGCCTTATCTCGACCGCATTTTCAGATGGGTAAGGTGCCGAAACTGTAGGCCTAAAAAAACACACACACACACAATTCCCAGTAATGAATTAGCAGCAAGTTCAGTTTTTATGGAGTCATCTTCTATTAACATATTTAAGCTTTTCTCTACCTTAAAATTTTAGAGGTCTTAAAAAGATTTGTTTTTGCGCTTTTAACCATAACAAAGATTGTAGAGACTAACACTGAACACCACAAAAACTTTTGACTTATGTGCTGCATACTTGAACTCCACAATTCACGTGTTATGATTTGTCGGTTTTTCTTTGAAGCAAGTTACCGACATTCGACGGGGAAAAATGAGGCCCGCGCCGAGCCTGCGTTTTGTTGAGGACGGCCGCCTTCGAGCATGCATGCTTTGCACGTCCGGCAGAACCGGGCATGGACACTTTAAAGTTAAAGCATTAGTATATTTACCATATAAATGTATTAAAATTAACACACTTCAACATCTTGCAAATGAAGCGTACCGACCCTGTTTACACCCTTTGGGTAAGCAGGGTCGTTGTGGACAAAAAAAAATGAAGCTACCCTTCTCCCCGACGCGTGACATGCTTTACAACCTTTAGGTAAGCACAAGGGCGGATTACGCTTGTTGGGGGCCCTATGAAAGTATGACGCATATGTACTTGAAAATTTCAACTTGTCAGTTATAATGATTTAAAATAAGATAATTTCGCATATTTTTAATCACAGTAGCTATATTTTTGTTAATAAAAATTGATTTTTATAATTACTCTATTAATTTATTTTAATTCCCTAATTAATTAGATTAATTAATATTTGTCGATAATTAATATGTTTTCTATTTAATAATTTTAAATTTATATCTGAAATTCGTGTTCATAAATATTCACATGAGGTATTATGAAAATAACTTAGTATCCATTATATAAGTCCATTATATAAATATGCAAAAAAAAAATCTAACATTCACAAATATTACTTCACAAGTTGGAATTATTTCTGAAAAAAAATTTAATAATGTATTCATAATATAGTTTGAGCCTTATAGAGTGAATGTATTATTTTTAAGAAAATTATTTATATTTTCTGAATTGATTACATGGATTACTTATTTCTACAAGTAATCAAAACACAACACCAATTAATTATTGTACTATTATAATTAATGACACATAATTAAATCAAACATATTGTCAGGTGAAATATCCGCTGCTAAAGTATCTTGTATGATGAAATTAAATTATATATTAGCCTACAAAATCTACTGACAGTTTCAATTCACATTAAAAGAACTTGTTTATAACTTTTGTTTTAAAATTTGCCTAGATATTTTTCTAATGAATTACATTAAATGTTGTAAAACATAATAACAAAACATTGCTTCATACATGATTTATATATTAAAATCAAAGGTCCATTCTTAAATAATATTCTAGTATTATGGTACATTTTGGGAGAATTTAAATAGAAAAGTTTTAAATTAATCCCAGAAATGGAAACTTAAATAACAAAACCACTGTAAATCAAAAGTTAGATAACTTTTCAACAGATCAGGGAAGATAACTCTTTGATTTTAACTATGGAATTGAAAAATTACAGAGATTCATTTCAAAACAGTGGCGAATCCAGGGGAGGGGCTATCGGGCTGCGGGGGGGCGCGCGCCGGGCGGGGGGGGGGGGGGGGGGGGAGTGGAGGAGCACGGCAACTGTTTGTTCTTAATTTTCATTTTAAAAAAAATAGTAATAAAATCGTGACAACATTGCTTTCTGGCTTGACAGGCTCGAAAATTTTCCTACTTTTCTAGTCATTCCACTTGAATTTGTAGCGTTGGCGCAGTCGAACACATTTTTGGCTAGTTATTTCATTGTATTTTTTATTAAATTATAGAAAGTATTGTAGTGTTCTTTATTATTCTTATTGTCAGGAGAGGAAAGTCTGTAAAGTTAAAGTGTTTTTGTCTATATAAGCCATGAGGTTTGACATTCGTCACTACGATACAAAATTTTTATGCCCCCCGCCCCCCCCCCCCCAGAACCAAATCCTGGATTTGCCACTGTTTCAAAACCATATTTAAAAAAAATAGACATGTTTTAAACACAACAAAACATTTCCAAATATTTTTTATAACTTATTTTGAATTCTTTTTTATTTAAAATGTGCTGAACATTTTAATTGAGGTATGTTTTCATAGGAATTATGAAATGCATTGTTTATTAGAGGAAATATACTTCATAGCTTCAACTGTTAATTTTATCGGCATTACAGGATTATTTCTATTAAATCTACGGAAATAATTCAGTAATATTCTTTCACAGTCAATACCAAGATAAAAAAAAATGAGAATAGAACACAGATTAAAGTTTTTACTCTTTATTCTAAGTAATAAAGAAATGTACTGAACCTAAAGAAATGTTTTGTTAAAAAAAAAAAATGAAAATTTTACTCTGAATTTAAATGGAAGCGGCGAGGCTATTATGTCGAAATTTATTTAATAAAACTATGAATGTGGTATTAAACTTGGTTATATAAAAAATATTTAGAATTTTTAGGAAATTTGTTCAATATTATTTCTTCTCTGAAGCGGAATGAACATATGTAATTCCATTAAATATTTACTGTCATATATCATTCAACTCTATCATAATAAATTAAATAAAACATACCTTATTAGTTCTATTCCCCAATGGAAGAATAATTCTTTTTAAAACAACTATGTAATATAAATCACAATCTTCCTCATGAAATCTGACTAAAATTCTGTCTTGGTTTATCTCGTCGACTTCTAGCTGTACGAACTGTTTAGAATAGCGTCGCTTTTCAAATGTGTGTAAGCTTCAAATGGATCTTATGCATGTGACGTCACATCCTCCGACACGTGACCTGCCGGAGGCAGCCATTGGTCAGTCTTAAACAGCTGACTCAAAACTGCTTTTATTTCTGAGTCGCTTATAGGCCGATCGTTTTGTTTATTCCTCCACAGCTGTTTTTTTATACTCTCGAACCCAAACGGTGCATAAGGTCCATTGCAGTAAACTTTCCCACGTAAACACGATCTAGATGCATTAGGACAGTATTTCTCAACGTGGGGTCCACTCCCCACAGGGATAAAGTTTGATTGTTATGGGGGGTAATTCGAAAATGGAAAAAAATCAGCTGAATATAACACAATAGGGAAATTTGAGACTGAAGCTAACTAAATTGGAACCTAACATAAAATATTTTTGCAACAAACATCAAGCGCAAGGATCTCACTAAATTTAAATAATAAATAAGTACTAATAATTAAAATAATATAGAAAAATCTTTCATTAAAATTATTTCGTATTTGGAGTTCAGTTCTTCATTATGTTTTGAAAATTTACTTACTGGTAAATTGTTGAGAAATACAGAGATTTCTTCCTAAAACCTATCATTTAAGTTTCTTCAGCGAACAACTCAATTTTTGAATATTAAAAATTATTGTAGTGTCATATAAAAATGCAGCCGAGAAATTAGGCAAATATTTCTTTTTTTAATTTAGTTTATTAATGACACATAGGACTAGGACGACATAAATAGACAAACACACAAATACGTTTAACATAAAAGATAAGAAATTATGCCTTACAATTCTTATTATTTCGAGTCATGGCCACACAAAAATCCTGTCACACACTTCATTCTCAAAAAACAACCAGCCTCACTGACGACCGAACGCCAACTGACTTTGCAGAACAGTCTTGTGCCGAGCCATCTAGCGCAGGCAACAGCAACTATAATGTCCCGTTCCTTACATTATGTATATGTTACATAGGGACATAAGAATTCTAGAAAGGCTTAAGTGGGAAATGGCACAAAAAATGGTGGGAAATATTGCGTTAGGATATTTAAATCTTGAGCGACATTTCTTCTGTTCAAGCACCCTGATTGGGATAGTCAAAAGGGTTTTAAACGATTATAAATATTCTCAAATGGCACTTGGAAGGTATTTAAAAGAAGTGTGAATGGGAAACGAAAGAACAAAAGATATTCAACCCCCTAAAATAGTTAAATGAATGCAAGGAAACAGAAGTCTTATCTACTGAACCATTACTCAGTGGCGGCTCGTGAGTTAATTAAATGGAGGTTCACAAAACAAATTTTGAAAAATAAATCTGCAGAATAATAAATAAATAAATCTAAAAATGACGTAACTTACTTGCGTTTTCACAAGTTAAAGGAAAACAATGCAACTAAAAAATAACAAGTTTTCATAGGTAAAAAAATTGTAACATTTTATTTCTTACAATGGAATGTAATAAAACTATAATATTGTTTACAATATAGCTTTGAACTTTGATCACAAAATAGTCAAGTACAATTTTTGAAAATTAAATCCACTCGTCTGTCTTTTTTTGAGGCAAACAAATCAATAACATTTTCATTGAATTATAGTTATGTCATTTATCATTCTTTTTTTCAATCGAGAGCATAGTTAGAGCGCTTAGTCTGTCCTTGCTTATAGTGCTTCTTAAAAATGTCTGAACTCGTTTTAGAGTTGAGAATCATCTCTCAGCTTCAGCAGTGGTCATTGGAATGGTAACAATAATTAGCAACAGTTTGTAGGTCTCAGGAAAGTTAAGTCTGTAAATTGTTTTCTATAATAAATAGTAGAAGACTAATAGCACCAGTTATATTTCTGAAATCTGATCTACTGTAAATTACTCTTAGCTCAGTTTTCAGACGATCCTTCTGTAACATGGACATCAGTTGTTTGGTCAAGAATCTGAGTTGGAAACTTTTTCTCGTACTCCTGGAATTTTGGAACTTCGAGGAGAGAAACAGCAGAGTAGTCTGAAATAAAACAAAATCTCTGTTTTACTTGATTAGGGGGTAACATCACACATCTCTTTAGCTGCTACAGTTATATTTATATGAATATTTGATCTTTTTCTTGAAGTTCCATATGATGCCGACATCTCCTTTGTCACTATGTCCATTCCCTTCCTTTCTTTCTCTAATGATTGCTGGAAAACGTTTACTTGCTTTCTAATGAGTGCTGTATCAGTTCGTGTTTTCTGAAGCTGGTTGTATAAAACATCGACATGTTGCATAATATTGTGAAACGCTGTAAGCCAAAACGCAAATTTCGAGTCTTCTAACTTACGGCGAATAGCCCCTGCTTGATTTATTGCTACAGCTTGTTTAGATGTTGACTCTATTTTTCCCATGCATTCAATTAACTGTTCCCTATATTCATACACTTTATTGATGGTTTGACTATTAAAATTCCATCTGGTAGCTGAACAAAGAGGTGTCCTTTTTCTAACAGTTTCATCTAGAATAGCAATTCTCTGTGGAGATTTATTGAAAAAGTTAGTAATATCACTCAGGTTGGAAAAAAAGTACTCAAACTTGCTTATTCTGACTGGTTGCTTGCTCAACAATCAAATTGAGCTGATGTGCGTAGCAATGCACATATTATGCATTCTTGTAAGCACGTCGAATAAAAGCTTGAACACCAGCGTGTTGACCACTCATCACGTTTGTACCGTCGCAGCTCTGTCATATTAATTTCTCGGGTTTGGCTAATACTTTTTCCAAACTTGCTTGGATACATTTAGGTATAGATTTTGCATCATGCCCAAGTGGATTCGTGAATTCCCAGAATTTCTCAACTGGTTGTCCGTTACTTAAAACTTATCGAAAAACGACAACCAATTGGGAAATGGAAGACACATCAGTAGTTTCATCTGCTATTACTGAAACAAAACTTGCTTTTGAGATCTCATTTTTTATGTGGTCCTGACAACCAGGGAGCATGCAGTCTAATAAATCATTTTGAATTTCTTTTGACGTTCCTTTGAAAACAGTGGCACTAGTGAGATGGTCTTTAAGAGACGAATCAAGTTCTGCTGAGAAGTTGATAAGATCTCTGAAAACTCCCGTATTTAATGAATCCTCGCGTTTATCATGTCCTCGAAGTGCAAGCTCAAATACACCCCAAAACAGAATACAATCAATGATTTTTGTTAGAACATAGCGATTTTTGGTAACTTTCTCATTACGTCTTTTAACATTTGAACGAAATGCACTGTCGAGTTGTTGGCAAATATCCACCTTTTCCTAGCAAATTAAATTCCAAGATCGACTTTAAATGTGATTGTGAACATTCATACTTTTTTATTTTCTGAGTTAGATGTGATAACTCAGCAACACCGTAACTCACCCAACTTGAATCACCAATCTGTTTTGCAAACAGGAGGCACTGAAAACAAAACAGTCTGTCAGTCGATTCGCATCCATGAACATTTCTGATATGGATCGGGTTTGAATTCCTTTTGAAATTTCTAGTCTTGCATTTCGTCACCTGGATAAGGTTTAGCAAAGGCGTTGGCCTGAGTAATTTCAATTCAATTTTTCTTTCCAAACACAATGTTGAAAAATGTAATTGCTTTAGTTCCGAAACACTGATTTTACAAAGGGCCATTTTAACTGTTTACACTAGTTCGTAAAAAATATATATAGAAAAATACTAACAATAAAAAAAAACGAATTAACTAACCGAATATAGCAAACCAAGGGAGAATTCGAACGAGATAGCTGCACACAATACGAACTGCGTCGAGCTCCCGCACACTGAAGACGTGCGAATGGAATGGTATCGGCGGTGCCTTTCCCCTCCCGCTCCTCGGTCCTCTTCTGTGGCTATAAGCTGGTTTTCAAGGGCATTTCTTCGATCGCACGTGCGATCGAGGAAAGACCAAGTGCGCTGTGCTGTAGTAACCTACAATTTTTACAGTACGTTAGCCACGTATTAGAGTATTTAAAATGGGGGAAACTAATCCTGGAAATTGACAAAAAATCTGGAAGTATATTTAATATTATTTTATTTAATTTGTTAATAAGTTTATTTCTTCGTTGTTCCTGGACCACTATCTGAACTAAGCTTTTATATACGATTTGTGGTGGATAAGTCCTTAGCGGCAAAATTCTGAGAAGCGATTAGTAGCGTGAGGTACACTGATAGCTATTGGGTATTGCACAAAGACCTTCCGTGATTCTGTAAAAATAATCAACGGTGGGTTTGCTCAGCATTTTCCCTAGGAAACCGGAAGAGAACCATACCGGTAATAAGGGCTTTGAGTAAGTGTTGGAGATATTTGCGCAGTACCCAGCGACTCTTAACGAAATTTCTTCCGTTCAAGCACTCAGATTGTGGTAATAAAATGCGGACCTGCTCAGTTGAAATAGAACATATGAACAGGTTCTTAAAGGGAAATAATCTATTGCAATATTTTTAAAAAAACTTTTTTTCGGTGCCTCCTTCCGTGTTCCCAAAGTGAACAAAACAGAATACCCCTCCATTTATCCGAGAATTCCACTTAAAAAAGTAATCTAAAACTAATTAGCCCCAATTAGAAGGCATCGAGCAAAGACAATCGCATCAAAGTTCCTAAGTAATTTCAATCGAATTTTTCAAAATATCTGAACTTCAATAACTTAAAATGTTTTTAATATATACACTGAAACCTGTTTAAAACGGACACTGTAAAAAACGGAATCCTGCCTTAAGCGGAAAAAAATATTTTGTCCCGTCGCAAATCCTCATATACTAATGAGCTCTGTATAAAACGGAATCAAATGAAATTTTTCTAGTCCTTTAGATTCCGTTTAGTACAGAGCTTCACTGTGAATTAAGAGTTGCAAATCTATTCTTATGGAATATTATAACTAAAATAAATAACGTTTTTCTGCGCTACTTTCAACTATAACGTGTTTTGCATGTGCTGAAACTTCAATCTTTTATGATTTATTCAATAACTATTTATAGTTGGGTATTTCAAACTCGTTTACGAACTTCGATTTTCATTGGCATAAACCTAAAAACATGCGTACGTCTACTTCACGCGATATAATGCGTCAGAAATTCTTTAAAATAATTTCAGACCAAATTGTACCTTTGATTTTGAGAGGTTAAATATTAAATTTTAAATCCAAATTCATTAATCTAATCCAAAGATAATCTTTAATTTGTGATAAAATGGATCAAAATTTGCAAGACCCTGCTGTTATCAATTTCTCTCAGCAACGACTACGGTAAATGGCATACAGTTTTGAAAACTATCTTTCATCTGCAAAAGCTCACAGGCTGCTCAGGGAATAACCTCAAGAAATATCTCGCCAGCCAGCATGGAATGACGCATAGTGCGTCAGCCATCGTAATTAGAGAGATGCACGGACACGGATAAAACCTCCTCAAGAAACTTGGCGTACAGGGAAAAGAAATATCAATGTGAAACAACGAAAAGTCTTCTGGAGCTTGCAATAAGGGCAGAGAAGTCTTCTGGGCAAGAAGGAGAAGTCCACTGCGGAAAAAAAATTGAACAAAAAGGCCGCTGCAAGATCTGATGCAAAATGGCTAAAATCTAGACAGAAAAAATCTGGAAAAAAATCAGAAAAGTGCAGTGAATAAAGAGCAAACTCAACTGGCTTTACATCTGCTGTTTGAAGGATTATAATACACTCAGTAAGCTATGTAAGCTTTCAAAACCAAGAATTTCATGATATTTCATAAGTGTTAAGATGTACAATAAAATCTAAATTCAACCAAATTTACATCCAATTTTTTCATTGTAAAATCCTACTCGACCTTTAGAACACAAATGTAATGAATTTTGGCGTAAAACTTATGGTGGCTTTGGAAGCCTTGTAGCCTGAGCCTGCAGATTCAAAATTTCAACGTTTATTTATATCGTATTAAACAGTAACTCTGGACTCTATGCTTTTGACGCCAAACAAAAGATTTGGGATTGTAAATATTTAGTTCACTTTGTTAGATACAATAAAAAGCTAGATTAAATATTAATTTGGGTCAATTTTTTTTAAAACTATAGGTCTACGCAACCTTTAAATTTTAGATAAATGAAAAAAGAATTTTGGCATAAAACTTATGGTGTGGCAGTGGAAGTCTTGGCACAGGCCTGTAGTATTCTAAATTTCCAGCCCTCATTTCATACTGTATTGTATGAGAATAGTAACTCTGGACTTGATATTTTTTTGAGTAAAACAAAAATTAGTATTTATCAGAAATCTAAAATTTTTGTGCAAGAACCACAAACTAAATTATATTCTTCTTGCGTTTTTTTGGGTTCCGTGCTCGAATGGTGAATGAATTAAACAAACATAATTGCGAGTGGGTTTATTTATTTATTATTTGTTTTTTTACTGATTGATCACCAATGCACAACCTTGACCGCCCACTTAACTGGCGCCAAGTCGCCAAAGCTAATGCATGTAATACTTACATTAACTTTGGCGACTTCATATTTCCGTTACAAGTATTAATACCAACTTCTAGATTTCAACCGCATTAATCAAAATGTCAGATTAGATTTTTTTGACGATTGCAATACTTTATCTTTGGGCCAAGAAAATAAAGTAAATTCAGCAACGTAACGTTCTCTTTCTTTTTAAACACTTTTTTCGACTTTTTTGTTTTATGTTTGTAAAGATGGAATTCTGAAATCCGTTTTCGATTCTCTTCCTGATTTGCTAAGTTTTGAAATTGTGCACATTAGTTAATCAGTTAATATAATTAAGTTCCAGTCCGTATCAGTGATCCCACTGTTATGAATTGGATGAGAAAAAATTGATTTCAAATTCCAAAATGTTTATAATAATGAATTACTCATTAAACTAAATGGTAGAAAATAAAATAAAAAATCCACAGTACTCTAACAAGATTGCTTTCCAAAGACTGTTTTTTGTTAAATGTGTTGTTGCGTGTTGAGGCGTTATGTAACTAGTGGCTTTTGCTAAAATAACATTTATTGAAGCACACACAACAACAACGACCGGTACAAACATCGAGAGATATATACTTTTATATCTCGATGGTTTACCTGCTTTATTCGATTCTCCACATAAGCACAAACCGCGCTACAGTTACAGATAAGCGCGCGGTTCCTGAGCTTTGCTTATATTTATTCTAAATATTAATTCTTTTCTTAAATCTTCATATCCATGTTGCGGTTGTTTTCAATCGTCAATTTCGTTATTCTTTTTTTAGGATTTGTTAAAATTACTTAAGTTAAACTAACTTTATTTTAGCTTCTCTTGACTTCCATACCCACATTCATTCCATGGTATTTTATTATTTATAAAGGAAAAATTTTACAAATTACTGGAGCACACTGAAAGAGTGATATACTGTATTCATATTTGTTCTATTTTTAAATACATACTAAAGTTGTATACTATCTGAAAGGGTCTATTCTGGTACCCCCGGTTCTCAACCCAGACCCAGAATAGACCCTAAATTCCGTTAGGCGACATGTATGACACGCAAGAATCGTTCGAACACTTTACAGAACGGGCGTTGGACCTAAAGCGACCAAATCTGGCAGAGCCACTTCTTGGATTGTAGGTGTCAGTGAAAGAGTTTTCAAAACTTTAATTCGATTTTAATTAATTAAATGTTAATCAAAATTTAAAGCCTTTCCTCAATAATTTGAAACCTATTATGGCATAAAAAACCGCTTTAAAATACAATAAATTATCTTTTCAGTGATACTAATTTTTTATTTTCCGTATAATTTGTCTGATTTTATTAAATTTTTTGTAAATTTTATTTAATATAATTTTACATAATACTTTCCTGCTTTAGTTACTGCATCCAACCAACGCGTTACAATGATATTAAATATGTTTTATGTGATATCGTTGCCATATCATTAACAGTTCTGTGAACAGTAGACTTGGCGTCCCCCCCCCCAAATCCATAAGATCTGATAACTGCAATCTTTAAAGATTTAGCTTTTTTTCAGATGCGAATTATTTACTCAAATTTCTTCTTTCATCTATTCAAAATTTCAGATTAAATGTTTGCTTTATCAATATTTGCAAAATTACAATTAAATGTCATTTTGCTATTATCGTTTTTTTTTAGGCATCATAAATGGAGTTCAAGATAGCAATGAAAAAAAAAAAATAGGGAGTGTTGTGATACTCGAAAACCATTACACAATTAACAAGATCGTCAAATTTTATAGCACAGACCGTAATACAAATCGTTAGAAAAACCATGCCAAAAGCTGGACATTACATGAAACGAAACCATTAAAGCGGCCACCATTTTGGAAGCGGAATCAAAAGAAAAAAAATCCTTACATTTGTCGTTTTCAGCGGCTTCAAGGAACATTCATACCAAATTCGTGAAAATTGAACAACACATTTGGTCGAGACACATGACAAACAAATTTACAGACGAAATACCAGATGTTCAGTTACAATGAGCCTCGTTTTCGTTCAGTCTATTAAAAGGGGCCGTCCACAAATGATGTCGCTTGGAGGGATTCAAATGAGAAATTGTGACAAGAAGCGGGGGGTAAACAAGAGTGTGACATCACGCATTTTTGATTAGAATAAAACATTTAAAATCCGCAGATTAATTTGGAAGTTATTTTTGAAATTACCAGAATTTAGACATTTTTTTTAATCGGGGCTAAAACAACTTTTCATGTGATTTTTTTTCCACTTATTTCTTTTCGAAAAAGCCGTAACAGGTTCTCAGAATATGGTAGCAGGAAATTCTTCACCATTGGAAAACCTCCCCAATGTCACAACCTTGAAATGTCCAACAAAGAAGTTACGTCGCACCACCTGGGTGGTGGTAAGAACTAGTAGTGGCACAAACAAGGGTTGATCTCTTTTAGCTAGCAGAGCAAGGAACTGACATGAGAGGTCTTAAAGCACCGATAAATCAGGCCTGACTCAGAAAATTATAAATTTCCATCACTCTTTGCTGCATAAATTTTGAAAGCAAGATGAACTTCTTCCCCGATCAGTGGGAATTACTTACAGAGAATGTTGCCATATGACCTCTACTATCCTTCAGTGCAAAATTAATGCTTCCTACTCGTGTTTGCAAGCATTGCGGGTTTGTATTTTGCATCCAATGTCATGTTGAATAAACACATAATTGGGTGTGCATAAAATCACTGGAAAGTGTCAACCAGAAGTTGTGGGATTGGAACCACTTCAAGAATAACGCGCAGACAACAAGAACCACATGGCTGTAATTGCTGTCACCGAAAATGTGGAGATTTGCATATTGGGGATAAGAGACGATATTAACATTAGAGGGCTTACTATCCCCCCCCCGAGGATGAGAGCGATGTCAAAATAATCCGTATACTCGGAACAGTACATGCACTATATGCCCAAAAGTATCGGACCTTGCAGATTTTCACATTTTTTAGGAATTTCTCCGGAATGGTTTAACCATTTTGCGCACAAACTTCGGACATGTAAAAGAATAGACAATAGCTCACATTTTACATTGAAGATTCGGTCCTGAGAGGACAATTAGAGACCTACAAACTGAAGAGACAAAACGTTTTTGGCCCACCCCGCTTCTGGGAGATACTGATAACAAGATGAAATGGTAATGTTTAATGTGCATAATAGGAATTTTTTACCAGCGCAAATGTTTGGGAAGGAATATAAAGGGTTTTCTTAGAAACATCTCAAATTTTCCCACCCATTTTTTGCTTATAACATGCAAGGTATTCTGTTATATTATACGAAACACAGAAAGATTATTATTATCTGAGAGAAGCATTTGTATGTAAAACTTTGGAAAGGAATTGTTGAATATAACAGAATTATGAGCTTTATTTTTTTTTAGTAAATGAGTGTTTTACTGCGCATGCATAGTATCATTATTTTTTCTTTCACATCTTTATAGCCAGATATATAGGGCGTATGTAAAAAAAATTCAGTTCAATATGATTAGTATTCAGAAGATCGGCATTACAACGAGCAGAATTTTAGCTCACTGTCGAAGAAGCTAAAGATGAGGGTTATACACGAATTGATATTTTTAAACTTATATCTTTAAATAGTTATATTGAATTGTATAGCGGTTAGAATTTAAACCACATTCCGGAGAAATTCTAAAAAATGTGAAAATCTACAGTGTCCAGACACTTTTTTGGGCATATAGTGTAATATCTTCTCATGGGAGGAAGAGTAGTAGTAGTAATGATTCGAGTAATTTCTGTTTTATCAATGTGTATATAATTTTATAAATGTTCATATAAATTAATGAGACAAATAAGAGAATGAGATAGCAATTCCATTAAGTAAAACTAATACTGGGCTTTTAAAATCTGTTTAAGAGTATTTTGTATTCATAAAGTAAAAGATAGATTTGAAGCAAAATAAT